>CAJHQP010002030.1:0-95766 GCA_905132765.1 Moricandia arvensis | reverse complement strand
TATATTTCCAAATTTATATCACTTGGTTTTTCCAATTTGCTATCACCAGCCCTCTCCCTCTAAATAGTATTAACATACTGGCTTAAATACTTAATTACATGCATATGTCAACTTCTATTCTTTTTAGTGAATGTTAGATTTATTCAAAAAAAACATATGTACATTTAGTGCAATGTTAGTGATTGTTAATTGAAGAGAATGAATCCTTCTCGGACTGTTCATCGCTTCTTCCACGGTTGCACATCTCCGAATTCTAAGTCAATTATATCTCAGTTTTAAAGCACACTTTTCTCCTTCTATTCACACGAAATCTCTATAATATTATTCGAGAAGTTAGTTTCTTTCGTGTCACGCCCACGTTAATTCTTAAATTAATCAATTACAAAAATAACACTAATGAATTATAATTTATACATAATTGACATTATTATGTTTCCATTTTGTTTGATAAATTTCTAATTGGGCTTTTAACTTTAGGGTGAATTTGCTAAATAACCAGTTTTGGAGGTAAAATAAAGAATATAGCTATGATTTTGACATTATTAAGTTAATAACAATTTTTTCCAAGTTTCATCCGGTTTTACCCTCTTTTATAACAAGTTGCAGGTTTTAAAAAAAGTGATGATGTCAATGGTAAAAAATATGTGGACCTAAAAAAATCAAGATTGTAGTTGGTAAGAAGATGAATGGTGCTCAACGATGGATGATGTATGGTGGTGGTTACCGCAACGACAATAGACGGAAGATGCGGTGGTGGTGGTTACAACTACGGTGATGGAAACTATAGTAGTAATAGTTATGGAGAGTGAAGCGATCATTGATACATAAAAATGATGATTTTTCGTGACACAGATAACTATAGTTGTGGTGGTGCTCACAGTGATCACCGACATAATTATGTGAGTTCAAGAAAGAGACATTATAAATAGAATAGTAACAAACGAAATAGCATAGTACATATTGTTCAACATCAATCCAAACCTTCCTAAACTAAACGCAAAACACTAATCACTAAACCATAAAAGGAAATATAAACTTTAACCCAAATATCAAAATATGCACATAGTACATAATATGAAGCAATATCAAAATAGAATAGTAACAAACGAAATAGCATAGTACATATTGTTCAAACTTTGAAATGTCTATGATTGCATGGAAAGAAGTAATGCTTATCCCAACGCCAACCCAAATTTTTCATAAACTAAACCCAAAATACTAATCACTAAGCCCTAAAACGAAATATAAATCCTAACCTAAATATAAAAAAATACGCACATAGTACAAAATGAAGCAATATTAAAATAGAATAGTAACAAACGAAATAGCATAGTACATATTGTTCAAATTTTGAAATGTCTATGATTGCATGGAAGGTGGTAATGTTTACCCCAACGTCAATCCAAATTTTTCATAAACTAAACCCAAAATACTAAACACTAAACCCTAAAACGAAATATAAACCCTAACCCAAATATCAAAAATATGCACATAGTACAAATATGAAGCAATATCAAAATAGAATAGTAACAAATGAAATAGCATAGTACATATTGTTCAAATTTTGAAATGTCTATGATTGCATGGAAGGAGGTAATGTTTACCCTAACGTCAATCCAAATCTTTCATAAACTAAACCCAAAACACTAATCACTAAACCCTAAAAGGAAATATAAACCCTACCCCAAATATCAAAATATACACATAGTACATAATATGAAGCAATATCAAAATAGAATAGTAACAAACGAAATACCATAGTATATATTGTTCAAATTTTGAAATGTCTATGATTGCAGGGAAAGAGGTAATGCTTACTCAAACTTCAACTCAAACCTTCCATAAACTAAATCCAAACACTAATCATTAAATCCTAAAAGGAATTATAAACTCTAATCCAAATATCAAAATATGCACATAGTACATTATATGAAGCATTATTAAAATAGAATACTAACAAACGAAATACCATAGTACTTATTGTTCAAATAACATAGTATAACACATGAGTGGTGGTGGTTACGACAGAAGATGTGGTGACTGATATCAAAGAGATTGTGGCTGTTTTGAAGGATGTGATGGCAAAAATATGAAAACAAGGATTACAGATTTGGTTACAAAAAAAATCAGTGACGGTGGTGGATACAACAGTGACGGCGGTTACCGTGGCGGTGGTTACCGGAACGATGACGGTTACCAGAATGATGATGGTTACCAGAACAATGACGGTGATTACGAAGAATTCGGTGGTTATGGTTTTGGAAAAAACTGTGATGGTGGATAGATAAAAACACTATGATAATAATCATGATGATGATGATACGATGGTGAAAAATGATTTGATATATGTGTATATACTATAAGTAGTATTAAATAGAAGAGAATCACTTATTACCGGAAGAAGAAAAAAGTAAGAAACAAATAGATAAATAATAAAGGCAATATAGTATATATTGTAGAAATGTTAGTGGCTTTTTATTTTTTAGTTAGATTCTTAATTATAATTTGTTTGAAGGCTACTAGATGCAATTTCCCTTAACTTTATCTCCTTTTTCTTTTATTTTTTAAACAATTCACATAAATAATAAAAAATAAATATATATAAAATTTATATGCATAATGGATTTAATTTATTTATTTTCATTTTATAAAAAAACATAATTAAAAATAAATATCTATAGGTTCTTAAATATACATTTTTTATACATAAAACATAGTTTCACAAAAATAATATAGGTATTTGTGTGTTTAATGCAACAAAAATTAATCAACTAACCTAATTAGTATAACATAGTTTCTGTTCATTTTAGACAAATATATACAACTTAATATACTCAAAAAATGACTAAGTGAATTGATCATAATTCATATACTCAAAATCACAAACCTATTTAACTCAGTGACATATTATTACTTGGAATAGTTTTATGTTTATTTCTTATCCATGTAAATTACAAACATTTCAAAACTTATCAAAAAGGGGAAAATATATTAACAAATTCTTACAGTTTATTTTGGTCACAAAATTTATATACATGCACAAAATTTCAAAATATTATCGATTATGTTCACTTATGCAATTCTGTACTAACAATACTTTTTATTTGTTTCCCAAAATAAAATATTAAAGATTATGCAAAATTTATGAAAATTATATTATGAATACAAGACAATAGACCAAATTAAATGCAACTAAAGTTAATCAAATTTTAACTTATTCGGAACATGAAAGATTTATGTTCAGTTAAGATGAAAACAAACAGACTCATATATCCAAAAATAATTGATCAAAGTATTTATAAGAAAAATCAGGTGTTTGTTTTTAAAAAAAAAATCATTTGTTTTTTCATACATATAAATTACAAAAAATTAAAAATCAATAACTGTGTAAAAATATTTAAATCTTAGTAAAAGTAAATATTAATGAATTATTATAAATTATATATATATAAATATTTATATCCGTGCATGAGCACGGGAGAATTACCTAGTAAGCCATTAAATCCTAATCGAGGCCATTGCACTAGCATTACCATCATATGTAATGTCCAATTTTCTTCACCCATCGAAGATATGCGAATATTGGCAAGTGCTATTGCTCGTTTATGGTGAAGCTCAAATCCTCTAAAAAGAGTGATGTATTGGGCAACTAGGGATAAACCTTATCTTTCGAAAGATGAAGATTGGCTTCAGATTGATTTACGAATTTAAATTGGCATTGTTGGCGAAACAGCTCTTGATGTTGATCCAATTCCCAGACTCTCTCCTTGCTAGAGTCTTGCGAGGAAGGTATTATCACCAAGCTCGCCTTTGCGAGCGACAAATGCAAATATCCCATCTTATGTGTGGACAAGCTTGATGGCAGCTAGACCTCTCTTCAGGTTAGGAATCAATCAAAAAGTGCACTCGGGTATCAGATCCGTGTTTGGAAGGACCCTTGAATTCCTCCTATCCCGACCAGACTGGCTAGAGCAATTAATCAGGGGGTAGACTCACGTATGATGGTGAGTGAGTTGATCCATGGTTCTCGAAGTTTGGAATGAGGTGAAATTGGAAAATATTATTGTTCCTGAAGACATACCTCTCATTAGGAGTTTGACCATAAGGCAGTCGAACAGAGATGATATTGAGCTATACACAGAACTGGATGTACATTCTGAAATCAGGATATTGGTTGCAAGGATGTGCTATCTCGGGAACATGAGGCAATGGTTTTAGAACCAAGTACTACTAAATGAAATGCGTTTGCCTAGAAAAATAAACGCTCCATAGAGGATCTATCATCTAATATGGTAGTTAGTGTCAAGTTACATAGCGGTCATTGGGAATCTAACATGTCGTGATATGCGTTGTGACAATCACTACCCTGGATGTGGCGATCCCGATGAATCAGCAAATCATGATATTTGTGAGTGTCCACCTGCCTTGCAAACCTGGGCCCTCGCCTAGACACCATCATGTCCGGGTACTTTTCCATCAGAAAGTGTTTTTAACTACCTTAACTATCTTTTCTGGAGAAATTGAAGACCCTGAACTAGATAGGGACCCATATCCATGGATAATTTGGTATTTATAGAAAGCTCAGAATAACAAGATTTTTAGAGGAATCACAACAAATCCACTTGAACTGATTAGACATGCGGAGAGTAAATGTCATGCCTGGTTTGAAGCAAACACAAAGACCCCGATAGTGGATCAACCAACACAGCAACAAATGAATTTACAGATCTTATATCTGCAAAAAATTGTTTAATGGATGGTTTATGAACAGTGACATGCTCAAATTAACCTTCAATTCATTTTCTCAAATAAGAGGTTCAGTGTATTACTTGAGGATCGAATCCACAAAGATTCTATTTTTTACACAATATACTTAAGTTTCAGAAACTCATGAAATCCCTAAATCTAACAAGATGATTACTCAATCATGGAACAAATCATAGATTGAATATATAATAGATAAATAAATCAATGACATAACCAAAGGATTTGGAGATTAACTCTGAATGAGTTATAATCTATCTCTCCAGACGTAAAACTAAGAATAAAAGAAGCTGTAGCTGTCAAAACATAAATATATGGTTACGTCGCGTCCTAAGGTCTTCTGTAAATATGGGAAACTTTGGAGGAAAGTTGAAATTCTTGAAACTTATTAAAATACATAGGTTTCCTTATTTGTAGGAGTGTCGATTGACACCAAGAGGGTGGTGTCGGCCGACACTAGTTGATTCTCGACTGCTTCCTCTCGTGAGTCATACAAACCATTCTCACTAAAACGATCATAATGTTTGCTTTAGGATCCTGATTGACCTCAGACCGGTGGCACTGGAAATATAACTAAAAGCTCTATCTTGTGTTAAAATATGAGATCAATCGAACCATGGGAGTCTCCATCCATAGCTAAATTTCTAATGCGTCTGCGCAGTTCTAAACCTCAAATAGCTCCAGAATCTTCAAAGTATCCCAAAACGTACCTTAATCATGTATAACACAAAACATCAAAACGACTCCAAATACATATGATAGACTCTCAAAGGACTTATACAATGACTTAAAAGTGGTAAAAACCATGATATATAAACTCCCCTAGATTTATCATTTTCCCTGTCTCCAAGCAAAACATAAAATAATTTTGTGAAAGAGATTTGAAAACGCAGGGACTCACACAACGTTAACCTTACTAACATCATATCCGCAATGTTGAAAGACACATCGAGCCAATGCCAACTTTAGAGGTAAATTTTGTACTCTACCCTAGCTTAGCAACCCTTACCATCCAGCCAATTAGTAACTTAGCTAATACTGCCTGACATACCCCTCTACCAACCTCAT
The DNA here is from genome assembly GCA_905132765.1 of Moricandia arvensis. Classification (NCBI taxonomy): domain Eukaryota; kingdom Viridiplantae; phylum Streptophyta; class Magnoliopsida; order Brassicales; family Brassicaceae; genus Moricandia; species Moricandia arvensis. The sequence goes on along the minus strand of CAJHQP010002030.1, from coordinate 89,934 downwards.
TTCTTACATAAAAAGGTACACGCTTTACCTTGAAAGTATCAATCAAAAGACACATGGACTCTTACTCAAAAAAATATCTAAACACACAATTTGTCATCTCTGATCTCTCTATTCCCTCTTTCTCGATTCTTTGAATTTTTCTTTTCTTTTCTTTTTCGATTTCTTTTTATTTTCTTTTATTTTTGCAAAGTGTAGGCGAATAATGGGGTCATAGAAATTTTTCCTACCCCTCGCTTCCAACTCTGTGTGATCATCCATTTGAAGTAGAATAGTGGGGTCATAAGAAATTTTCTCACCCCTCTTCATCTCAAAAAGTCATCTTAATATTTTCTTTTCTAGATGCCGACGAGAGCAAGAGAGAGAGAAGGGAACCAGAAACACACAGACTTTTACCTTCCAGACTTGCATGAGGATTCCGATCCAGTGTATACAAAGCCACTAGACAAGCAAATTAAGTTAATTAGGTTGTAGGTAAGCTTTGATTCCTTTAGACATTCTCAACAAGTGTGGATGTTACTGGCATGTGATCCACTTTAGTATTTCCATCCAGTACACCCTATAATCAGTAAATCTAGGAATGATGCTAGTGAGTGATTAGATAATAAATAAAATTGAAAAATTCCATCATCATCTTCTTGTCTCAATAAAACTCATAAAAAACAAAAAATTCAAAATCAAACACAACATCAGGAACTACCTCTCCCAGACTTAAACAACATTGTCCCTAGTGTTACATAGTCTGAGATTGGTGGGAAAAATAAATCATAAGTTAAAATTTAACAAGGAGAAACTGTCGTACCTGCCGTCTGGATTGAGTGTCGATTGACACAGTTAAGTGGCAATCGATGCTCGTGATGTAGTGTCGACCGACACCGTCCGGTTGTTAATCGATGCTGGTAAATCAACTCTTCTTCCTCGGATCTTTTTTTTGACGTGAAAAGTACAAAATCAATGAAAACAAAAATTAAAACAAAATTAAAACTTACTAGATGGGTTGCCTCCCATCAAGCGCTTGTTTACAGTCTTTACCTTGACGTTTTGTAGATCTGATTAGTCTCGATGAGATTGAGAATTTGCTCCAAAACAACTTTTGATGTCTCTCTTCCTCATTTTGTTGATGCAGTTGATAAAAGCTCTTGCAAAAGTTTTCCCTTTGTCTCTCAGCTCTGGATCACATAGCACTCTAAACTTTGTAAAAGAATGTGGACCTCCTCTGCAGCACACCCTATGCTCAAGACTTCCTTCATGACATCATGAAGGAACTAGTGACATGAAATCTGCATTTACACTCCTTTTCTTCTTCCAGGCATTCCCCCAGGCTTAGGCTTTTCAGTCTCGGTTTGTTCTGAAATTTGGAGGGTGTCGACCAACACTATAGGAGTGTCAATCAACGCTGATGATGATTCTGCAATATCGTAATTTAGAACAGATGTAGGTGCTGGATCTTCAGTCAGATCTATGCATGAAATAAACTCCTCGCTTGTGTTCTTCTCCACATGATCATAGAAGACAGTTTCGTCAACATTAGTCAGACACATCTTATTCTTGTTTGATCACAAACTGCCCCACTGTAGCCATAAAGACTCTTCCAAAGAGAAGAGAAAATTTCCAACCTGATTTGATCTCCACGACATGAAAGTCCACAAGGGCAGTACATTCCCTTATCTCTACTTTAACATTCTTTATCATGTCGGGTAAGTTTTCCTTGGAGTTATCAACAAAGGTGAAATTTTATTGAGAAGGTACCACCTTTAATCCTAACAGTTCAGCAATCTCTTTGGCTATGATGTTGACTGCAGATCTAATATCGCATAAAGCGTATGGAAACTCGAGTCATGTATACAACATGGAATCAAACTTCCCAGGATCTTGTTCCTTCTTCAATGTGTTCTTGGGTTTACGGCTGACCTTTTTAAACAGCAGCTCAATGTTCTTATATGTCTCTCTACTCTCTCTAAGAATTTACCAAGTGCAGTACTGATGATAGACATCCTTGAAAGACATATCATTAGGAACCCTCTTCACTCTCTTGTGAAATCCATCAAGTTCAGCTTTGTTAGCTTCTCTCCTGAGGTGTTTTGTAACACAGGGTTTCCTTGATTTCACTCCCTTCTCTGAATTCTTTTCCCTGCTGATCAATGACAGGTTCATGTTCGCCCATAAGGTGTCGAGCGACACTGGGTGTATGTCGTTCGATACTCTCAACGAATAAGGTTTCAGCTGATGCTGTGTTTTTAGAGACGAGTTGATTGATTAGCATAGTGTGTTGATTGACACTTTCAGCTGGGGTTGTTTTCTCATGTTCTGGTGTAGCTCGACACCAATAACCACTGCCAAATGACATGAAGCCTCCGACCATAAAATTACCTTCTTCCAGCTTCTCATGCTCGACCACTTCCTTGTAATCATCATCTAAGATGGCATCAACCTGGTGCCTCTCGCTTTCCTCAAAATTCTATTTAACCAGAGCTTCTTGCTTATGCCATCTGAAAAATCTAGCTGTATAGCCTCATGACATGAGCGTCCAAGGCTTCAAATTTTCCATTTAGATCTTTGTGGACAAAATCTAGTCTCAGATTAAGGTATGCACTCATCTTCTGCTGAATATCCAGGACTCGTTCCATCATAGATTTCATCCTCTGTATATGATCCTGAAAACCGGCTTCATCCTTCTTTGTAGCCTGCTCCACCATTGAGACGTCATGAACATAACCAATTTTTGCTTTGTCCTCAACGATCTTATCACTATCCAAATCAGCCAATTTCATCATGTTCATATATGCATTCTTGGTACTATTGCTAGAAACAAAGTTCTCAATCAGTCTCTTAGCTTCATCTGGAGTCTTGGTCTTGAAGTTTCCTTCGCTTACACCATCCAATATCGATATATAACGCAAATGAATAGCCCTGAAGAAGATTCGCAGAAGCTGAACCTCCGTAAACCAATGATGTGGACAGTCTTTTGGTATTTCCTAAACTTGTCCCTAGAGCTTCTGAACGCTTCAATAGGTCCCTGAGAGAATGCCCAAATTTTACTCCTCATCTCTTCAGCCCTTGCATCATCAAATAATTAAGTCAGAAATGTAGTCTTGACATCATTAAAGTTAGTGAGAGATCGTGGTGGAAGGAGCTTCAGCCAATTAACTGCATTCCTAGAAAGAGAATATTTGACAACTTGCAGAGGATGTAAACTCCGGTTCCTTCATGACCATCGATCGACGGAGCATGCTTGCTGTTTTTCCATGGCCTACTCGCAAAAGAATTGGCCGACTTCAAGCCCAAGTCAAGAAAATTATGAAAATGCCCCTGAACGAGTTTTGACCTAGTTTATAAAGGTTCTGCCATTGTTTAGGCAAAAAGACACAAACTCCATAATATACAAGGTATTATTTACAGCTTTTTAATTTTCTTAGTAGTTTTGGGGAGAAGATATGAAATCCTTCAGAGATTTGTATTGGAACCCCATTATTTATTCTATGCATCATATTATTCAATTTATCATGCTTTCTATGATAGTGTTTGAGTAATTCTCTTGTTAGATTTTGGATTTTTAATGGTATTGATGAATTAGCCCCAAAAAGGATTGCTAGGATGAAGAGATATCAATCTTTGGAATTGTCTTTAATGCTTGCGTTCTAGAGTAGCTAACTAGAAACATGAACTTAGGACATGTACAACTATGAGAGTCGGTTCTGTGTCAGAATTAATTTCATTGAGCTATGTTGTTAGAGATATGGGAGAGCTGGTTTAATTAATCTAACAGACAAACTTTTTGTCTGATAATCGTCGATCGACATTCGACCTTAGCCGTCGATCGATGGTCGACTCCTCTGTTCGCATACGAGAGTTGGAACGAGAGGGAGTCATATTTGTTGATTAAGGTCCTTGCATATTCACTATAATTCACTTGCCTAAAACCCTAGATATATCTTTTCCATTTGAATCAACTTAACTTATTTAAACAATTTTCTTTTGGAATAAAACATACAATAAACTTGCTATTTATAGCTTTCCTAGCTTAGCCATTAGAATACATAAATCTATTGTGTGCCCTCTCTCTCTGTGGATTCGATCCCTAAGTACTACAATTAGAGATCTCTTGGCAAAAGTAGTTTGTATGGTTAATTTGATAGATCTTCTGCTTTAAAATAAACCTTAACCCGCACGCTGTCAAATTGGGCGCCGTTGCCGAGGAGCAAGAATTGCCATTAGATTTATTTTCTAGGGTTTAGTCTAGGATTTTTCTTTTATTGCAAGTTACTGAAAATTTCTTTTTCTTGTCTTTCAGGTGCATGCCCAGCAGTACTAGAAGCAAAAAAAAACAAGGAATTACTCTTCTTAGATCTGTTGCAGTCGAACGTTCCATCCGCAAACAGATACGACAAGCATCGATCGACAATAGCTCTCAACCGCCGATCGACGCTCATTCACCAACATTGATCGATAGTAACCACACGACATCAATTGACGGTAGGTCACGAGATATGGTTGCGACTTTAGTTGTGGTTCGAGATGAGAGAGGAGACCTGTATGATCTTGAGGATCATCTGCATAATGCAACATGTCAGAGAATTGACGATCAGGGGGTGTAATCCTTGAGCCAGAAGCAGACACTGCAGTAGCTCGACCTAAAGCTGCCGCCCAAGCTGGTCAACAGACACTGGCAGACTACAATTGTCCAGACCAGTTCTATGCTAACACATCCGCTATTCATACTCCAACTTTCCACAGGAATGATTTTGAGATCAAACCATCTTTCTTCGCACTTGTTGCGCATACACCTTACCATGGATTGCAACATGAGCACCTGATGGATCACCAGAGAAATTTGAGGATCTAGTATATGCAATTAAGCCAATGGAGTCCCTGAGGACTATCTATTATGTAAGCTCTTCAAGTACTCACTTGCTGGAGATGCTTCGCATTGGCTTAAATAACTACCACAAGGATCTCTGACATCCTGGACAGACATCAAGAATGCATTCCTGCACAATTTATTTGATGATGCACAAGTAGAAGACTTGAGGAGAAGAATCGCTACATTCACACAAGAGCCTGGAGAATCATTTAGAAGCTCTTGGTTCAGATTCAAGTCATACCTGAGAGACTGCCCACACCACAGTTTCAACGAAGTGCAGCTGCTTAGTACTTTCTTCAGAGGTATTGATCTGCAGTACCAGATGGCTTGAGACACAGCTAGTGAAGGAAACTTCAGCACTAGGAGTCCAGAAGAAGCAAGAAAGCTTATTGAGAACTTGGCATTTAGCAATAGCACCAAGAACACTGGCTACGAGAGGAAAAAATCAGCTCTATCTTTGAGCAAGGAGCAGATAAATGAAGTCAAAGCAAATCTAGATAGTGTTCAAAAATTTCTCAAGAAGCAAGGAGTGAAAGCCCTGGAAGAAGAAGGAGGAAGAAGATGTGAATTTTGTTGGTGGAAACGGTTTCCAGAGACCGAGAAATGAAGGCTACAACAGAAACTACTATGGTGGCAACATGAATAACTACAATCAGAATTCACAGCAGCAAAAGCCTCATGAGAGCAAGTTAGAAGCTATGGTTAATAGAATACTGGAACAGCAGCAGTAGGTGACTGTGAACTTCAATGGAAAGATAGATTCCCTATACATAAACCTCAATACAAAGTTTGAGAATCTCAACACTCATGTCAAGAAGTTGGAGAATCAAGTGGTCCAAACAAGTGAGGTCATTCAGAGACATGAGATCCTGATTAAGGAGAAAGGGGAAGCTAGTCAGAAGCACCACGTCAGTGCATTGATAGGTGAAGATTTTTGGCAAGAAGTGAAGAGAGAACAGCTCCAGGAAGGAGATTTCCGCGTAGAAAGTGGCATTTCCTTTGGTAGTTCGCATTGGTGTCGATCGACACCCAAACCAGAGCATCGATCAACAGAACCTGTGGAATCAGTTTCTTCGTGTGAATCTTATAACGTTGATCGACGTCAAGAAGCCAGCGCCGATCGACAGTCCCTAACAACATAACCGATTCGTTTACCAAGTCTGAGTGCCGGCCTATTTGTTAGACCTTCGAGGATGGAGACTTAAGAACATAATACCGGTACACATGACCCTATGACAACAGAAAGGCACCCCAGAAGGAAATAAAAGATTCCCAAACATCTTCACAGAGACAACTGACAAAGAGATGGATGGGTTTGCCAAAAGAGTTTTTAAAATTCTTTTGGATACTCAATTTGACGAAGCATATTATACTCATAGATTGTGGATATTTTTCAGGGAATCCAAGGAAACAGAAAAGGACATAGATTGCATGTTCAATGACGTCAGAGAGAAGCTGTAGCAGAGGACTACTCTCAAAAAGAAAAGTGACATTGGAAAATTTGTAATTCCATATTTTGTCAAAGGTCACGACTAACGGCCTCTGCGATAATGGATCAGCAGTTAGCATCATGCCTAGAGGTATGGCAGAGAAGCTAAGCCTGAAAGTGGAGCCCTCTAGTGATTCATTCACCTTTGTGGATTGCTCCAAAGTGAATTCAGGAGGGATAGCTAGAGACATCCCGGTGCGGATTTGCAATGCCTTAGTTCCAGTAGACTTCCATGTGATGGATATAAATATTAATTGGAACTCTTCCTTACTTCTTGGAAGAGCATTCATGGCAACAATGGGAGCTATCTACGACATGAAGACAAACAAGTTGTATCTATCCTTGATTGATCCATACAACTTTTATGAACCTGTTAAAGTCAAGAACAAGGCTACTCAGATAGAATTGGGTAATGATCCATGTTTGATTGCTACATGCTTATTCAAATACGATCAAGACGACAAACCTGCGGACACAGCATCGACCGATAACCAACCCTTGGTGTCGGTCGAGGGTAGCTACGACGCAAACATGCACCAAACCCACCCTTCAGCATCGATCAATACTAAACCTCAAGCATCTGTCGACGGTTATTGTGGGAACCGAAATTCACACTATCGATTTTTGTAAACTTAAGGGAAGTCTAAAAGACTCGACTTTCCCAAAGGCCCCGGATTATCTACGTAAACACATGAAACAAAGAAGAGAGAGATAACAGAATCTCGAAAGTAAATTGCACTAAGGCGTTTTATTGATTGATAATTATAAAGTTACAGAGTTTCAGCGGGATTTAAGTAGATAGAATTCGTCAGCGATGGAGAACGAAAGAACAAAGCAGTAAAACGTTCTAAGTATCGAACTTGCTAGTCTAGCCACCTAGATTCTAAGTTCTCCTGAAGCTAACAATAGTTTTTTCGATCCAATCTCCAGATCCCCGCGCTTCTAACTCTAGCTTCCTATATATATGCAATGCGGGTCGGTCGTCATTTCATTTTCTGCCCCTGGTCGAGTTTATCCATTTTTCGGAATATTCCCGTATCTTCCCAATCTTCATAATTATCTCGGAATATTAATATTTATCTTCCGGATTTTGAAATTTATCTCTCCTGTAAATAAAGATAGACCGTCGTAACAGCACTTGACTTGGTTTTGTATGAAATCATAAGTGGCCTTTAGTCGCTTTTTAGGCCTCTCGGGCCGTTTTCCGACTTTGAGCGTTTTTCCAATTTCTTCGAAAGACCGTCTTTCATGCGAGGTCGATTTTAAGCATGGGTTCAAAATTCTTGTATAGCTTAGGCAACTTTAGTGTTAAGTCAAACGTTGCCGTTTTATACAATTGATTTGAACTTATGCGAAAAATTAGTCTTCGCGGCTTTTATCGTAAAGTTCCAACGGTAACTACGATTGAGAAACAACAAAGAGAATTTTGATCGAGATTTGAGAGAGAAGCCAAGGGGTGTGGTCTCACTCGCCATATGGTGACCTGAGAGCTGTATTTGGCTACCCGGGGTTTGTTTGGCGACTCTTATTTGTCTTAACCGTAAAATCTCAACGGAAACTCCGATTGAGACGAAACGAAAAGCATTTCGATCGCAACTCGAACAAGAATACAAAGGAGAGACACAGCTCACCATATGGAGACCCAGGATGTGTGGGTCTAGGTCGCTATATGGTGACCCGGATTGTACGGGTTCAGGTTGCCATATGGCGACCCGTGACCTTGGTGCGCTGGTCGCTATATGGCGACCCGTGCCTTGCGTGTGCGGGTTGCCTTTGACAACCCGTGCTTTGCGAGTGCGGGTCAACATATGGCAACTCGTGCTTTGCGAGTGTGGGTCACCATATGGAGACCCGTGCTCTGCGAGTGCGGATCGCCATATGGCGACCCGTGCTTTACGAGTGTGGGTCGCCATATGGCAACCCATGCTTTGTGTGTGCGGGTCACCATATGGTTATCCGTGTTTTGCGAGTGTGGGTTGCCATATGACGACCCTTGCTTTGCGAGTGCAAGTCGCCATATGGTGACCCATGCCTTGCATGTACGGGTCGCCATATGGAAAACTGTGCTTTGCGAGTTTAGTTCGTTAAAGGCCAGGTCGCGATATGGCGACCTGGGTATGTACATTCGAGGTCCCCATATGAAGACCTAGGTTCGAGGTGCTTTTGTTCTTTTCAAAATATTCTTTCAATAAGTTACTTCTAGAAGTGGTAACCTTAGTCGGTGATTTCGAGATAACCGTTTTTGACCCCAACAGTTATGCCACGGATCAGAATGATGAAGACAATCAAGAAGACATAGTCTACATTGGGCAGAAATACCGTGAGAGGATGCCAGAAACCAATAAACCAGAATAAGATGGTTATTACTTTGAAGAAGAAGTAGTTGAGTACCATGCTTTTGCACTAGAAGAGAGTGCGACAGGATATGATGAAGATTATGGTTACCTCAGACCAGCAGGGTTTGGAATTATGAGAGTCCCAGATGGGTATGCATGAGCAATGGATGGAAGGATTCTAAATGTTTCCAAAGACGATATCACAAACATACTGGCTATGGCCAAAGGAGCAGGGAATCTCTTCACAAAACAAACATCGATTGGGCAGTCAGTTGAGCGTCGACCGACGGCAACACTTGGCCATCGATCGATAGTCAGCACGCAGTGTCTGGGCAGAGGCTGGTAACAAAAGAGTTATTACAATACAAGCTTGATCGAGTTTACCTTTCTTAGGACTTGATGAAGGATAGTATCTAGAAGAGTTTGGAAAAGCAGAAAACCAGAGCGGATGACGCTGTAAGAGGCTTCATCAGTGCATGGTTTGAGACGAGCAGAGAGTATGTGGATACTTTCTTTCCACATTTGTTTGATGAACCACCTTCCTAGTCCAGAAGTCAAAACGTCGAGCTTAAGACTATAACCAAGAGTTGAGTGGGAGGAACCCACTGTGTAGTAAGTTTTATTTTGATTTTTTTTCACTATTTAGTTATTAACTACGGTTTTTATTTAATTATTTTAAGTTTTCAAAGTAGGAGTAGAACAGTTCGAAACCACCATCGGTCGACACCAACACCTCACCATCGGTCGACGGCTTAGATGGTTCATCATCGGTTGATACTCAACACTGAGCATCGGTTGACACCCTTTACGGAGTTTGGTTACATCGACTTTCTCTCTATATTTTACTTATGCTTTAATTTTTATTAACCAATCCCGACGGGATATCACTGGGGACAGTGTTATTTAATTCTGGGGGAGGTTCGCTGATGCTTTTATATATTTTGAGCTTTTATCTATTAAGTTTTTTAAATATTTTTCTTAGAGTCAAGAAGAAGATTATGATCAGAACTTATTTATTGACTAACCAAACTATAGCACCATTCCTAGACATGTTGATTGCAGAGATTAGTAGAGATGCTAAAGTGGATCATCCTGCCACTAATTCACACCTACTAAGAAAGTTTAAAGGAAACAAACTGCTCTCCAACGTAATATTGACTACTTTGCTTGCTTTGGGGCTTGGTATACATCGGATCGGATTACTTCCACAAGTCTGCCAGGTACTAGTCTATGTATTTCTGATTTCCCTCCTCTCTCTTTCTTTAGGATCTATAATAGAAAATTTGAGATGATTTCCTAAGATGCAGAGGGATAGGTACATTACCGATGAACCCACTATTCTAATTCAAAGGAATGATCACACATTGTTGGAAGCGAGGGGTAGGTACATTACCGATGACCCCATTATTCGCCAAAAACTTTGTTTCAAAAATAATAATTGAAAATGAGATGGCAAGATGGACTGTAGCAGCATCATTGTCCATTGAATATGAGATCCAAAAAGCAACTGAGAGAAAAGAGGAAAGAAAGGGGTCATGAAAGGCTTTATACCTATACATGCAGGTTTGCAGGAGTTGAGTCCATGTGCATTTTTACCAATACTCCCAATGTCAAAGCCTGCATTTTATTTTCATGCAAAAAAATGAGATTAGTAGAGGGGTGAGTCAAATTAATATTTGTTGAGTTGCTGGTAGAATGGATTTGGTTGCTATATTAGAATAATGTATATAAAGTTTCTCTTTATATAGCATTATTATGTGTGGTTGCAATATAGTATGGGGAAATTTATGCTTATGTATTATGTGAGTTCCCGCTTTTCAAACCTCTTTCACATGCCACCTTTGTTTTACTTGAGGACAAGCAAAAGATTAAGTTTGGGGGAGTTGATATACCTTGTTATTTATCAGTTTTAGACTATCAATTGGACCTTATTGGACTCCACTATGTATGTCTAGACTGCATTTTATAGTCTTTTCAGGTCAAAGTATGTTTTGGAGCATTAGTAATTTTATTTATCTTGTATGTATAACACCAAGCGCAACTTGTATGTAGAACGAGTATAGTAAGCACATTGGTATTGTTTTCCTTGGAAAAATTAGTTCCTGTATTGAAAATGACAGCCAAGATGAAAGTATCTACGGCTGACAAGCCTCAAATATAATATAAATAAAATATACTAATATTTCTATTATCTTAATAACTCACTAGTTGATTATTGTTGCTATGTTTTAAATCACTCAGTACAGGAGATAGTCAGGATGTCATTATTGTATGTATACCATTGTGTCAATACCACGTGTCGTATAATATGACGTCCCAACAGATTTTTTTAGTAACCATGCTCGCCCCCATCGATCCCCATGACTCCTCTTACTTGTTTGTTTGGCGACTCTTACTTGTTTTAACCGTAAAATCTCAACGGAAACTCCGATTGAAACGAAATGAAAAGCATTTCGATCGTGACTCGAACAAGAATACATAGGAGAGAGACAACTCGCCATATGGCAACTCAGACTTGGAGTGCCGAGGTCGCCATATGGCGACCCAATCTTTGGAAGGTCATGTCGCCTAAGGCGAGCTAGACTCGGAGAGCCTAGGTCGCCATATGGCAACCCGGACTTGGAGAGCCTAGGTCGCCATATGGCCACCCGGACTCGAGAGTCTAGGTTGCCATATGGCGACCCAGACTATGTGCGTCTAGGTTGCCATATAGCGACTCGGATAGTACGGGTTCAGGTCGCCATATGGCGACCCGTAACCTTGTTGCGCATGTCGCAATATGGCGACTCGTACCTTGTGTGTGCAGGTCACAATATGGCGACCCGTGCGTTGCGTGTGTGGGTCGCCATATGAAGACCTGTGCTTTGCGAGTGCGGGTCACCATATGGCAAGCCGTGCTTTGCAAGTGTAGGTCACCATATGGCAAACCGTGCTTTGCCTATGCGGGTCGCCTTGCAAATGCAGGTCACATATGTGCGACTTGTGCCTTGCGTGTGCGGGTCACCATATGGCGACCCGTGTTTTGCGAGTGTAGGTCGCCATTTGGTGACCCGGTTCGGTAATGGCCAGGTCGCTTATGGCGACCTGAGTTTGTTCATTCGACGTCGCCATATGACGACCTAGGTTCGAGGTGGTTTTGTTCTTTCCGAAATACTCTTTCGATAGTTTACTTCTAGGACTGGTAACCTTAGTCTGTGATTTTGAGATAACCGTTTTTGACCCCAACAGTTAGCCCCCAGCCTGCAAAGTCTCGGAGAGGACTTTTGCAGGCGACTAGTGCGTTTTATTCGGAATGACGACTAAGAGTACATTTTCGAGGCTAGTTTATTGCGGAGATCATCCCTCCTTACTTTTCTATGAGTAGTGAACTTTCATTCTTCATTCTCTTCACACCTTCTCATTTCTTTAAGCTACCTCTGCCTTCTCTCTAAAAATTTGTAAGAAAGATGTCTTCTTCCCAAGGTGAAAAGAAAAATTCTGATGTCGAGATGAGCGATTCCAATCTTTCTGCGAGTCCTTTGAAATCGGCTCCTCCTGGCACAGTGTCGGCCTACACAATTCGCTTCTTATCCTTCCAGAATAAGCTTGCCTAGCGTAGCGCTGAGAAGGAGATTGGCCAGTATTCTACTCAACCATCGGTGCCTCCAGCCCCGATCAAAATTGCGGTCGCACCATCGTCGGAGACTTAGGTTCAGCCTACAGGCTCGTCTACGACGCCCCTTCATGTTGAGGATAGGGATCAGGCTCCATAATCGTTGCCCCCTCCTTTGGATAAGCGGGAAACCGTTCTGGGGCTGCCTGCTCCTAGTGCTGCTCCGATCGTCCCACCGAAAAGTCAAAAAAGAAACCCTCCTGCCAGAGAGGCGACTAAGAGGAAAAGATGCGCTAAAGGCGGAGAAGGCGATTCTGGACCGCATGGAGGATCAGGCTGAGTGCGATGCCACAGTATCGTGCCATGGTTTGTTTCAAAGATCTTTCCTGTTAGCATGTTGTACCCTTCTCTAACCCTTTATTTGTCTTGTGCAGTTCGTATCTTTGATCAAGGGGATAATCAATGAATGTGAGTCAGAGGTTGAGCGTCCTACGAGGGAATTAGCGGAGTCCCGAGAAGAGTCATTTAATTCGAGAAGAAGTTAAAGGTTATTGAAGATTCTCACTCCGTTGAGGCATCCCAATTCGAGACTCGGATCGGTGAGCTTGAGCGAGACCTCAGGAAGACTGCAAGCTCCCTGCTCAAGGCGAAGCAGGTCAGGAAGACGAAAGCTTCGGAGGCTCTTTGGCTCCAGCGTCGTCTCTAGAGCGAAGAACGATTGATGGCTCATGAGATCAAGGAAGCCAAGATGGCCGTTCACGCTGAGTTTGAGGCCCGCTTGGCGAGGATTGCTGATTCCCTTGAATCCTTGACGGCCATCTGAAGTAGGGATCTGGTTCTCGCGGCCATTGAGGGAGGAATGAGCGAGGTCCGGCTGTTCCCGGGTGTCGCACCTCTATCTCCACAAGCCGAGGAAGCTCGGCTTTCGGCAAGGAAAGAAGAGTTGAGGGTTGCTGAGGGTGATTTCGACACGATCCTTACCAGTTTGAGATCCGAGTGCCTCCTTCCGCCATGCTCGAGCGATGCCGGAGGGTTTGTTGCCGTGTTCTTCGAAGGCGCAGCCCCAAGCTCGGCCGAGGTGATGGTCGAAGGTTAGGTTGCAGGAACTGATGATGAGTGAGGTTGTAGTCTTGTATGAGACTTTTTTAATCATTTTTATGTTTTTGTTTATGTTTGGAACGGCCAAGTGTGGCCTTGTTATCATTTTGGGACTGGCCGCATGTGGCTTTGAATCCCTGCCGCTTTGCACCTTTTGCATGAATGGACAATTCTATTTAATGAAAGGATTTGAGATTTAAGAGTGTGTCGTGTAGTTGCATGTAGAGGGAAGATTATGAGTTGTCATCTCATAACCTAACTCTTCTTTCTAGATCGTTCTATTCGTTGCTCATTCGAGATGTGCGAAAAATTTCCGTGAGCGTTTAGATATGAACGAAGAGGAATGCTTTCAGGATCTCGTATATTTTGATATTCATGCCTTGAGACGTTAGAGACCAGTGTGCTGGGTTTAGGGCAAGACCTAGGTTTAGTCTCGGTTAAGGCTCTGCGATGACTAATCAGCTTTCTTTTTGCATGTTGCGATTTCAACCTTATTCCGTACCGCTTTAAATTCTGTGATATGTTCTTGGCTTATACGACTTGTATGGTCGGAATCGAGCATCTCTTCGAGGACCATTCTTAAGTCTCCCGAAATGCTGACCAAAAATTCTGGATTTCTTTTATAGCACTATTATCCTTGTGTCGGAAGTATGAGAGCTATGCTTGTGAGATATCTTAGTCTGTTTAGGACGTTGGGAGTTCGTTGTGATCTGCAACAAACTTATTGGTCGATATTACCATTTTTGAGCTTTCACGAAAGACACGTATTTGAGAGGGTGTGTGTGTTTTATAGTCGCAGGTGGACTGCTTTCTGGGATAAGGATTTCGTTCGGAGTGTTTTTATGAAAAAGAGTTCCTCATGCGTAGGCGACGTCTCGCCAAGTCGAGGGTTTGATTTTTCTTATGTTGCGTCTTGCAACAAGATTGTTTGCGATGTTGTATGTGGAAGACCGTCATTCTCTACATCGGTTTTTAGGCGAAGTAAATTATGAGATTTAACATTTTGATGATAGAATAATTTTGCGAGAAAAACTCGCGTTTTCTTTTTAGAAAAACTTTTCGAAAATATTGAGTACAAGAGCATATATTTTGAACTTTTTGGGAGTATACGAGTATACATATACATACCCACTCCCCCACTTTTTTAGAGAGGGGGGGGGACAGCTGAACTCATCTTGCGACGAATTGCCTACGTACCCCTTGTTGGTGGTCAAGTCGTCTCGTAGTTCAGTTTTAATCGAATGCTTAGTGATAACATTTTTTTTGGTGCATCGCGTTCCAGATTCTAGGAACCTTGACGTCCTGCATGTTTGCGATTTCGTATGCGCCTGGTCGCACTACTTTTATGACTTTGTACGGTGCTTCCCATTTTTCTCCGAGTTTCCATGCGTTTCGCTCGGCAATGTTTTGGAAGACCTTTCGTAGGAGTAAGTCTCCATCTTTGAACCTGTGGCTGCACACGTTTGAATTGTAGTACCTTGCGGCTGCTTGTTGATACTTTTGAATTCGTATGAGTGACTGATCCCGACGTTCGTTGATTAGGTCGAGGTAATCAAGCAACATTAGGTTGTTCAAACACTCACGCTCTGGGAGTAGCCTCCTGCGTATTCTGGGAAATTCAACTTCCGCCGGGATAACGCATTCTTCTCTCTAAACGGGGGGGGGGGGGGGCAAACAGGGTTTCGCCTGTTGCTCGTCTAGGAGTTGTCTGATGTGACCATAAGACTCCTTCTAGTTCCTCTGCCCATTTACCCTTCTTGGCGTCTAGGCGTTTTTTGAGTCCATCAAGGATGGTCTTTTTAGTAGTTTCAGCATGTCCGATGCATTGTGGATATCTGGTGTTGGGGTCAAAATCGGTTACAATGAAATCAACGTCGGAAACTTACCGAGAAATGTACTCTTTGTGAAAAAAGAGATAATTTCTCGAAAAAGGGGGAACGGGAAAATCAAAGTCAAGTTTCGAGTAACGACGGAGGAATGGTCTGCACGGTAGCCATCGAGATGAGTATGTCCTAGACCTCGGGTTTACGTGTCCCTGAGCGTCATGAAAACAAAAAGACTGAAGGACTCAATCGTTCAACTCACCGAACAGAGAAGTTGGCTGGGCAAGACGTCCAACTCATCGAACGGACGAGTCGGACCAACTCATCGAACGGACGAGTTTCACCAGGGCGGGTTGGGTAGCACAAGCAATCCAACTCGTCCGTCAGGCGAGTTGGATCAATCAATCCATCTTTCTCTCATCCTCGTAACTCCCTTCTTCAAAAATTGATCGAACTCATCTTTGTTTCGTCTCGATCGAGATTGATGTTGGAACTTTACCGTTACAACTCGTTCCCTCGTATAAAGTTCGAATCGATCATGTAAAATTATAACAGTTGACTAAACACCTAAACTAGCCTGCACTATACGAGATCCTAACTCTCATCGGGTACGACATCATCTTAGGTATGTTCTTTCGCTAAAATCGGAAAAAACATTCAAGTGGAAAAACTGCCCGAGAAGGTCCAAAACTCGGCTAAAAGCCTACTCGCGATTTTATCCAAAATCGAGCCCATCTTTATGATGGTTTATGTTTTATTTTGTAAGAAGAGATAAATGTTAAGTTCGGAAGATAAATGTCAAGATCAGAAGAAAAATGTTAAGTTTCCAAAGATAATCATGAATATCGAGGGAAAAAGGAATATTTCCATGAAGCATTAAATATAACCGAAGGCAGAAGGGGAAAGTGCGAACCGCCTCTGGGAGGAGTATATAAGGACTTCGAGGTTGAGGAAGCAGAGACACACGAAAATTCTTACTCAGAGCAAACATAGCATTTAGGGCAATTAGGCATATTTCTATTTTACTGTTATCGAGCTACGACTCAACTAGGTTATTCAGGTCTTACAAGGTTAGAACTAGGAATTCATCGACAGATCTTTTTGCTAAGGCTTTACCTGTTGTAACGCTTAAATACAGATTCGTAATAAGATCCTCTTTGTTCTCCCGTTTGTCTTTGCTAATTCATCGTTATATTGTTGTTCTCACTGTTTGGTTGCTTTGAGTTTTTGGCTTAGCAGAAATCCAGGACCTCTGGGAAAGCTAGGTTTACCTTACCTTCCTAAATCAACGAAAATCGACAGTGAAAATTTTGTTTCCCACAGTTTTGCGCGAGAAGGAGGGGGGGGGGGTTACGGATCAATCTAATTCTCAACCATCAACGCTCGATCAAAACATGTCAGATCTCAACAACCAACGTTGACGACAACGTTGAAAACTCTTCGGTGACGAACGTCACCACGGTTAACGCCAACGCAAACACCGCACATTTCGAGGAGGTGAAAAAGATGTTCTCAATTTTCGAAAAAATCGGCAAAACAAGATATGGTCATGAATTCTCTAGCTAAACTGGTCGAAACCCTAACAGCGAGGAACATGACCATTTTTTTGCATGGAACGACCCGTATTTGTGGAAGAAGACTCGACTTTGCAACACCTTTAGACCGGTCCGACAACGCACATGGTAAACCGTCTGGACAAAATCCCGACGAAGTGACCCCCGCACCAACAAAGAAGAACCGAGAGATATTTCTCCTATCAAAGAAGATAAAGAATGAGAAGTCAAACGCGTCGACGTGGAGTCTAGCAGCCACTCTGAACCTACGGATGCCGCCCAAGGAGACAAGAGGCTCAGGACGAATCCCGACAACCCTATGACCGTAGAAGAAGAAGCTACCTTCTGGAACGAACAGGAGGAACTGGCCGAGGAGCAAACTCTGAACATTTGTGGTAAACGCCGACAAAGCCAAAAATTTGCTAGCAAGAGCTCTGAAATTTACGATCTCCGCGTTGATCTCATGAAAACGGTGGCCTAAGTTAGAGCTGCGAAGTCCCAAATCCATCACACTACTAGCACCGCACCGGAGATCGATGTGCTGCTTGAGGAGGCTCGTAAAACACCTTTCACTACTCGTATCACTAAAACTAGGGTTTCGGATCCTGGAAAGATCTAAGTAATGCCATACAACGGTACTACGATCCCAAGGCACACCTACAGGATTTTCAGGTTGCGATGGGAAGAGCCACGTTTAAAAAAAACGAGAGAGACACCGGTGAATGCTGTCTCTTCGTAGAAAACCTCTGCGGAGAAGCACTAGAATGGTTCTCTCACCTCAGGCGGAACTCCATCGGACGTTTCTGCCTGCTTGCCTCAGAGTTCCTCGAGCAATACTCGAAGTTCATAGATTGAGAAACCTTCGATGTGGACCTCTGGAGCTTATCCTAGGGAGAGGATGAGACGCTCCGTGACTTCATAAAACACTTCAAAACTGTCATTGTCAGAGTCAGCGGGATAAGCGACAAAGTCGCAATAGACGCACTTCGAAAAACGGTTTGGTACAAATCGAATTTCAGGAAGCGGATAACTCTGGAAAAGTCGCGTAGGATCCAGGACGCGCTTCACAAAGCCACCATTTCATCATCATCGAAGAAGAGACAAAGATCTTGTCTCAAAAGTGGAAGCCGACGAAGAATTCGTCAAAATTAAAGAAGAAAAACCCTCGCAACGACAAAAGCATCCATCACGGAGACGAAGAAACGCTAGGAGGGCACAACTACGCTATTAACTCTGGATCAGAGCAAGGCCGGACGATGGGTACCACGTGGACCCAAAATCCGAAATAACTGCAAAGTTCTCGGTGCGAGGTTGGCTGCAGAGCTGCTCTCCGGAGAACTCCTTGGAGTCTCAAGCGTGAAAGATCTCATCCGCGACTCGGACCGTCCCCCGAAAAATGACAGGAATCTTGAAACGGAGAACTCTTCCCAAGGGAACCAATCGGGAGAAAAGCGTGGAAGAAGGCAGGACGAGAAGGGCAACGGCAACAACCATTGCAGGGTAAACATCGCCAAAACCGCTGACCGTCTTCTCTGGCACGACGTCAATGACCCTCGGGTCAATCAACTTACCTGTTGCGGCAAAGGAAGTCACCAAGATCGTCGATTTTGCGGTCGCCGACCACCCGTCCATTTACAATTTTATCATCGGCACGCCTTGGCTAAACGCCATGAAGAAAGTCCCATTTATTTATAACTTAGGCATCAAATTCCCAACTCGTAACGGGATTGCCGTGATTTGGGGCTGCCAGAAACAGTCAAGACGTTGCTTCCTTTCCGATCACAAGCTAAGACAAATCACGAACACCACGATGAAGAAGACCAAACGCCCGAAGATAGCTCAGTAACCAGCTGAAAACTCTTTGGAAAAAGACGACCCAGAGTCGTCGGCTCAAGCAACGACCAGTGAACAACCAGTTCCAGTGCCAGACGCGTCAAGCCCAGAGGAGAAGACAAGTCCAACGGAATATGTCAACCCAGCAACTGACACAGTCGACACAAACACGACGGCCGGGTAATCAAACTCGCGCAAACATCAGAACTACAAGATGACTTGATCCTCGAAAGGGGTACGTAGGCAGCTCATCGAAAGACGAGTTAAGCTATCCCCCTCTCTAAAAAGGGGGGAGGGGAGTTGGTACATATACGAATACTCGTATATTCCAACATTCAAAAAAATTTACGTTATGCTCAATAATTTCAAAAACTTTTTCGGCAATAAGGATTCCATTATAATTTCACAAATTTTCTATCATCTCGCAAAGAAACATTATGTTATATTTTTGGAAAACATCCATATACGAGCAAAAACGATTATCGCACCAACCCAGAAATGAAAACTCGCAAAAAATCATTCTACTTCAAAACATATCAACTCCACGCTATCTTACCCAGAAAACGTATCTCGAGACCCTGGTCCCATATGCTTAAAACATTGCTAATAAAAATTAGGTTTTCAAAAATATAGGCGAGACGTCGTCTGAATTTTCGAGAACCTACCCCAGTCCATTTGCGATTATAAATCATAAACGCTCGACAATTGGCCCCGCCGAGCACTTTAGTATTCTTAATGCACCCATATACGTTCTAAGGGAAGATCCTCTCACATCTGACTAGGATAAATAGCGCGCTATAAAAGAAATCCGAAATTTTTGTCATCACTTTTGGGAAACTTAAAAATTGTCCCTGAAGAGATGCTCGACTTTGACCAGACAAGTCGTATAAGACGAGAACCTATCGCGGACTTTAAATAGGAACGAAGTCAGGTTAAAATCGAAACAGGCAAAACGAAAGCCGATTAGTCATCGCAAAGCTGATTAGTCATGGAAAAGCCTCAAACTGAAAGTATACCTAGGTCTTGCCCTAGACCCAGCACACTGGTCTCTAACGTATCAAGGCATGATATCAAAAAGATACGAGTCTTGAAAGCATATCTCTTCATCCACATATAAACGTTCTCGAAACTTCGAAAACACCTCAAACATCTCGAATGAACAATGAATAGGAGGATTCGCAAAGAAGGGAGGAAGGCGTGATGACAACTCAAATTTTTTCCTACACTTAACGAATTCCAAAAGTCTTTAAAACACCCTTTCTCATAAAAAGCACGGTTCAAACGAAAGTTGATAAAAGGTAGGGTTTCAAGGCCACACTCGGCCAGTCTCGCTATGTACGACCGCAGTCGGCTGACGATGAACAAAATAAACTAGAACATACTATAATGCAAGGGAACGCATTTTCGAATAAGTTGTGACCTCGAAATCACTCTTCAAAACCAAAGTACCTGGTCATCGATCTCCTGAGCGAATAGTCATTGACGCCCAAAGGAGCCATCGGCTGGTTCACCTCACCCACCTTATCGGCAGCCCCCGTCTCGGCCTCCACCGTATCAGGAGAAACAAGAGTCGTATTCCACTGTTACCAAATCCTCTCCTCGATCTGAGGAATCACGAAGTCCCTATCCCTCTCGTTCATGCGCCCAGTCTGCCTCACATATTCGGCACCGAACAAATAATCAGGGCCCCGCTTGAGGTATAATCCGCCCACAGTGCCGCCACACTCACGATAATCCCCGCAATCCTTATAAAATCTCGTAAACTCCTCGAATTCATGCGAGAACTTTTCACGGCGGGTCTTCATAACTTCAGCCATCTCTCTCTTCCCTCATCTATATGCGCGACGAACCTCCGTCACAACCGACTCCCTCTCACGACGACGAGAACTTTCCAACTCATCTCTCAGGCGGGCAATCTCTTTGTAAGCTGTCTCAGCCCTGAATTGAGCCATGCGTGCCTCTTGGCAGCTCGCATCAAGGGCTCGGTTCATCATAAGAAGACCCTGCGAAGTATCTCTAAGTCAAGAAAAACTCATCCTTAAAGAGAATAATAATGCTAAAGAACTTACCCCGTTAACCATCCTCGACACCTGGGTAAACTCCGGCGTCTCGCTGGACCCAATTACAGCCGTCGGAAAGTCAAAACAGAACAACTCATCAAGATCTTTCCGTTCCCCACTACTCCCTCCTACTTGACTATTGAGATAGTCTCTAAGTATGTTGTCGGTTTTGACCCTTCCTCTACCGGCAGGTCTGGATAATATCGAGAATGGTGGAGAGCAACAGCACGGCGAACCCGTTTCGGAGAAAACGTTGCCCAAAAACACGGACGACCAAGAAGAAACTTTCGGATGGTATTCAGACCCTCCGGACTCAGAGGAAAAGGATTGGTCTCTAAGAAAAAAAACATAAAATATATCAATAAAAAGAACAAGCATTCAAGATCGAACTTCACCAAAACCGAAATTAAAAAGACGCTTGGCCAAAGATACCTTTTCGACCTCATCTGGTCCTAAAGATATGGATGACTTTCTCTTCTACGGATGCATCGTTAACACGGACAAAAATAAGTGCTCCTGCCAATCATGATAGTTTGACACAAACTTCGTTATTATCGTCATTCCCGGTCGAGGCCTCAACTGAACTATGGACGATTTCCCCCAGGGTTTAAGCATAGCTTTGAGATGATTGGCATCGAGGGTCTTACCTAATTCATAACTCAGCGTTAATCCCGACAATATTCTGAAAACCTCACGGGTTTATCTGATTAATCGATATCCTGAATAGGTTGAAAAGTCGTGCCATGATTTCAGGATGAGAAACCACAAACGACACTGCATCAGGTACGCCTCATAACACGTGATGTAACCCTCAGACGGAGACTCGACAACCTCCTCAACTTCCAGAAGACAAAACTCAACTAGCTCTGGAAATTGGCAGCAGCTCCAGATGGCAGCAAGCCCATTCAAGCAGTTCTTGCTTGACAACCCTCCACGGGGTTGGCATGAAATGGAGGAGGGGCCCACGTACCATGTCAGGGAGGTTTTACTTCTCCCCTGGCTGCCCAGTATGCTTCGGCTTCCTCAGGATCAACCGAGTGTGCCGAGAATTCCACCTTTGGCCCAACATCAGGGACATCACGATCGTGGCGAGACTTGGTGGAAGCCTTTCTTCTCGAAGACATAACTTTTTTTATTATACCAAGGGGAGGAAAGAGAGGAGAAAATAATTTAATCCTTGAAAAGAGTTTGTCGAAATGTGAAAGTGAAGAATTTGAAACTCACTCCAAATACTTATAGAAGAGAGGATTTACTATTTCACCTCTAGGCTTTTGGACACTGGTTTTCGCCTAATTTATCCAATATGCCTAATCCGCTCGCAAGAACATCCCAATTCTAATGAATTGGGGGCAAACTGTTGGGGTCAAAATCGGTTCCGACGGAATAAACGTCAGAAACTTACTGAGAAATTTACTCTTTGTGAAAAGAGAGATAATATCTGGAATAAGGGGGAACGGAAAAATGAAAGTCAAATTTTGGCTAACCACGGAAGAATGGTATGTTTGGTAAGCCATCGAGAAGAGTCTGTCCTAGACCCCGGGTTAACGTGTCCTCAAGCGTCAAGATAGCGAAATGAGAACACGCAAGCCGACCAACTCGTCAAACAGAAAAATCAGACCACACAAGCCGACCAACTCGCCCGTTTGGCGAGTTGGGCAGTGCATGCTGACAACCTCTCCTAACGGGTGAGTAGGATCGAGCAAGATGACCAACTCGCCAAAAAGGCGAGTTGGGTAGCACAAGCACTCCAATTCGCCCGTTCGGCGAGTTGGACCAGTCCAACTCGCCCCGTTCAGCGAGTTGGGAAGCATGGGCCGACCAAATCGCCAAACAGGCGAGTTGGATCAAACAAGACAACCAACTCTCCTGTCTAACTCGCCGAACGGGCGAGTACTATCGAGAAAGACGCCCAACTTGCCCGATCGGCGAGTTTGACCAGTCCAACTCACCAAATGGGCGAGTTTGGATAGCACAAGCAATCCAACTGCGATTTGGATCAATCAATCCATTTTCATCTCATCCTCGTAACTCTGTCCTTCGAAAACTGATCGAACTCATCTTTGTTTCGTCTCGATCGAGATTGATGTTGGAACTTTACCGTAAGAACTCGTTCCCTCGTATAAAGTTCTGATCGATCTTGTAAAACGGAAACGGTTGACTAAATACCTAAAGTTGCCTGCACTATACGAAATATCCTAACTCTCATCGGGGACGACTTCGTCACATGAATGTTCTTTCGATAAAATCACAAAAACGCTTAAGTCGAAAAGTGCCCGAGAAGGTTAAAAACTCAGCTAAAACCCAGTCGCGATTTTATCCAAAATGGATCCCAATCTTTATGACGGTTTATCTTTTATTTTGCAGGAAGAGATAAATATTAAGTTTTAAAGATAAATGTCAATATCGGAAGACAAATGATAAGTTTCAAAAGATAATCAAGAAGATCGAAAAAGGAAAAATTTCGCGAAGTGAAAAATTCGACCGAGGGTAGAAGGGGAAATAGCAAACCGCCTCTGGGAGGAGTATATAAGGACTTGGAGGTTGAAGATGCATAGACACACAAAAATTCTTACTCGGAGCAAACATAGCACTTAGGGAAATTATGCATATTTCCGTTTTACTGTTATCGAGCTGCGACTCAACTAGGTTATTCAGGTCTTACAAGGTTTGAACTAGGAATTCTCCGACGGCTCTTTCCGCTAAGGCTTTACCTATTGTAATGCTCAAACCATAGATTTGGAATAAGATCCTATTTATTCTCTCTTTTGTCTTTGCTAATTCATTGTTATATTGTTGTTCTCACTGTATGGTTGCTTGACCTTTTTGGCTTAGCAGAAATGCGGGACCTGTGGGAAAGCTAGGTTTACCTTACCTTCTTAAATCAACGAAATTGACAGTGCGAATTTTGGTTCCCACATCCGGGAGTTGATTTAGTTAATCGTATTTTCCACTTCTCATAGAAGGCTTTGAATCTAGTCGAGATGAACTGCGATCCGTTGTCTGTTATGGTTTTGTATGGGATGCCGTGCATGTAGATAATGTTTCTCCACACAAAGGTTTCGACCTGAGAGTCGTTGATGCTCGCGTAGGAGTTTGCTTCCACCCAATTTGAGAAAAATCGGTTAATACGAGCAAGAAGCTTTTCTGGTTAGATCTATGCATAGGACCGATGATGTCCGTGGACCATCGTATAAATGGGTACGGTGCCGAAATTGACGAGAGGACCTCCACTGGTTGATGGATGGCGTGAGCGTGTCTCTGGTATTTTTGTTTTGCATTTTTGTGCAAAATTCTCGCAGTCCTTGATTATTGTTGGCCAGTAGTAACCTTGGCGTTTAATTTTGATTACGAGGGATCTTCCAGCGGAGTGGTTTCCACAGGATCCATAGTGAATTTCTCCCATTATCCTCCAAGCTTTCTCTCCTTCAACGCAGGTCATAAGGGGTCCGGAGAATCTCCATTTATAGAGTTCTCCTTCTACCAATATGTATCGCGCGGACTGGGCCTTAATTTTTCGGGCAGCCCATTTCTCTGCTGGGAGTGTTCTGTCGGCGATGTATGCTAGGATGGTCTGCAATACAGTTTTGCGATTTGTTCGTGTTCTTTTTCTGGTTGGGTATCAACTTCGTCTGCGTCATTGTCTTGTGTTTCAATTAGTTCACAACGATAGGTGGGCCGATGCTAGGGTGCTCTCTGAATTCCACAGGGATTACCCTACTTAGGCCTGGATCAGGGCTGGACACTAGTGCGGCCAGGGGTTCTGCCTGGGCATTCTCCTTGCAAGGGATTAGTGTCAGAGCGAATTGATCAAAGCTTTGGGTTAAGTCCGAGACAACCTTCAAGTAGGTGTCAATTCTTTCATCCCTTGCCTCATATTCTCCGCTGTATTGATTTGCTACCAGCTGCGAGTCACATTACACATGGATGTGGCGTATTTTCAGGCTGCGAGCCAGTCGTAAGCCAGCAATGAGAGCTTCGTACTAGGCTTTATTGTTGGAAGCCTAGAAAATCAATCTAAATGATTGTTCAAGTACTTCCTCTGTTGGTGATGTCAGTGGGATTTCGACCCCGGAGCTTTATTTGGATGAAGATCCATTGACATGGAGTATCCGGGTCGAGTCCGGCTCTTGGTTCGTTGTGCACCCTGTGGGAAGATCTACAAAGAAGTCAGCGAGCACTTGCTTTTGCGCAAGATTTCACTCGTTACTCGATATCGTATTCGCTTAGATCGACTGCCCACTTTGCTAACGTTTTAGATTGACTGGGGCTATGCAAGATTGTCCACAGCGGAAATGATGCGAGTACCACGATCGTATGAGATTGGAAATAAGGCCATAGTTTTCGGGCTGACATTACGACCGTGAGAGCTAGTTTTTTCATTAGCGGGTAACGCATCTCTGCATCCAGCAGGGTTTTACTTACGTAGAAGATTTTTGTTCGCCTCGCCCTTCTCGGATGAGGACTCCGCTTACGGCTGTTATGGATACTACGATATACAGAAACAAAGGCTCCCCTTCTATGGGTTTTGCGAGCACCAGGGGAGTGGCCAGGTAGTGCTTCAACTGTTGGAAAGCTTTCTCGCACTCCTCGGTCCATTCGAACTTTTTATTCCCTTACAAGTGTTGTGGAAAGGTAAGCATTTATCCGTTGATCGCGAGATAAAACGATTGAGTGTTGCGTCTCAGCCCGTTAACCTCTGCACCTCTCGCTTGGTTCTTGGAGATGCCATCTCAATCAGCACGGTGATCTGTTTTGGATTAGCCTCGATTCCCCAGAAGGTCACGAGGTATCCCAGAAATTCTTCCGATGCTACCGCGAACCTGCCCTTTGCGGGGTTCAATTTCATGTTATGTAGGTTTAACCTATCAAAGCATTCTCGGAAATGGTTGACATGGTCTTGCTCATCAAGAGATTTTACGAGCATGTCGTCGATGTATACCTCCATTGTTTTTCCGAGCTGTTTGGAGAACATTCGGTTAACCAGTCACTGATAAGTTGCACCAGCGTTCTTAAGGCTGAATGGCATTACTCTGTAATAGTAAGTACCACGGTCGGTTATGAATGCATTTTATCCTGATCATCGGGGTTCATCATGATCTTATTGTACCCGGAGAAAGCATCCACGAATGAAAATAGTTTGTTTCATGTCGTTTCTTCGACCAGTCGATCGAGGAGAGGCAGTGGGAAACTATCCTTTGGACACACTTTGGTTAGATCAGTAAAATCTACGCAGACTCGCCTTTTGCCCATTTTATTTTTGACGAGGACTGAGTTAGCGAGCCAGTCAGGATACCTTACCTCTGTTATGGATCCGACTTTGAGAAGTTTTTTGACCTCGTCGTTAACTGCGGAGGCCCGTTCAGGACAAAACTTTCGTCTTTTCTGTTTGACTGGTTTGAAAGTTGGATCGACGTTAAGTTTGTGACATGTAATGTTGATGTAAATCCCTGGCATGTCTTCCGCAGCCCACACAAACATGTGTAAGTTCTTTTTTAGAAAAGCGATAAGTTCCGTGTTTAAGGGCTCGCGAAGATTAGCGCCGATTTCAACGCAGCGGTCTGGAAATCCTTCGCCGAGGCACACTGAGACCACGGGTTCACAGGTTGGTTCACGTTTTCCCTCGATTGCTTTGGCTACTCGCGACTGCCAAAAGATTTCTGTTTCGTTTGGTCCTAAAGCATTTTCATCAACAGATGACTTCTTTTTCTTGTTGGAAGGAGTCTCTGGTGACGAGCCCTTTCATTTTAGTTCCGCCGAGAAACAGACTTGCGAGATTTTTCTATTCCCCCAGATTGTCTCGATTCCGTGTGTTTTTGGAAAATTGAGACATAGGTTGTAGGTTGATGGCACCGCCTGCATTGAATTTATCCATGGAGTTCCTACAATCGCTTTATACAACGAGTGTCGATCAACAACCAGAAACTGCACGGTTTTCGTTATACTTCCGGCCCTGACCGTGAGGTTGACTGTTCCGAGAGTCATAGCCGCTTCCCCAGAGTGTCCTAATAGCGGACTTGGGTTTTCCGCGACTCTGAATAGATCGATTTCCATCCTCTCGAGGGTAAACTTGAAGATGATATCAGCCGAGCTTCTGGTGTTGACTAATATCCGAGCGACATCGATATTATGAATCGTTAACTCGACGACAAGGAGGTCGTTATGGGGTTTGACCTGATCGCCTGTTGCCCTTTGCTTGAAGTAGATGACGTTACTGCCTGTTAGATTAGGCATATCGCTTTCTTATTCGTTCAGTTATTTTTAGAGTTAGAGAATCCGACCCCCCTCCTTCTACCGCCAAACTGTGGGAACCAAAATTCACGCTGTAGAATTTTGTAAACTTAAGGGAAGTCTAAAAGACTCGACTTTCCCAGAGGTCCTGGATTATCTGCATAAACACACAGAATATCAAAAGTAAATTCCACTAAGGCGTTTTATTGATTGATAATGATAAAGTTGCAGAGTTTCAGCGGGAATGAAGTAGACAGAATTCGTCAGCAATGGAGAACGAAAGAACAAAGCAGTAAAACATTCTAAGTATCGACCTCGCTAGTCTAGCCACCTAGATTATAAGTTCTCCTAAAGCTAACAGTAATTTTTTAGACCTAATCCCTGGATCCCCGCGCTTCTAACTCTGGCTTCCTTTATATATGCAACGCGGATCGGGTATCATTTTCTTTTCTGCCCCTGGTCGAGTTTATCCATTTTCGGAATATTCCCGTATCTTCCCGATCTTCATAATTATCTCGGAAATATTTTTATTTATATTCTGGATTTTGACATTTATCTTTCCTGCGAATAAAGATAGACCTTCGTAACACCACTGGGTTTGGTTTCGTAGGAAATCGCAAGCGGGCCTTTAGTCACTTTTTAGGCCTCTCGGGCCGTTTTTCGACTTTGAGCGATTTTTCGATTTCTCTAATTTCTCCGAAAGACCGTCTTTGATGAGACGTTGATTTTAAGCATGGGTTCAAAATTCTCGTATAGCTTGTGCAACTTTGGTGTTAAGTCAATCGTTGCCGTTTTATACGATCGATTTGAACTTATACGAAAAATCTTCGCGGCTTTTATCATAAAGTTCCAACATGAACTTTGATTGAGACTCAAACGAAGAGAATTTCAATCAAGATTATAGATATAAGCCAAGGGGTGTGGTCTCACTCACCATATGGAGACCTAGGAGCTGTATTTGGCGACCGAGGTTTGTTTGGCAACTCTTACTTGTTTTAACTGTAAAATCTCAACGAAAACTCTGATTGAGACGAAACGAAAAGCATTTCGATCGTGACTCGAACAAGAATACAAAGGAGAGACACAGCTCGCAATATGGCGACCCAGAATTTGAGAGCCGAGGTTGCCCTGTGGCGACCCAGTCTTTGAAAAGTTAGGTCGCCATATGGCGACCCGGAGTTTATGGGTTCAGGTCGCCATATGGCGACCCGTATCTTAAGTGTGCAGGTTGCCATATGGCGTCCCGTGCTTTGCGTGTGCGGGTCACCATATGGCGACCCGTGCTTTGGGTGTGCGGGTCGCCATATGGCGACCCGTGCTTTGTGAGTGTGGGTGGCCATATGATGACCCGTGCTTTGCGAGTGCAGGTCGCCATATGGCGACCCGTGCTTTGCATGTGCGGGTCGCCATATGGCGACCCGTGCTTTGCGAGTGCAGCTTGCCATATGGCAACCCGTGCTTTGTGGGTGCAGGTCACCATATGGCGACCCGTGCCTTGCGTGTGGCTCACCGTATGGGGAACCGTACTTTGCAAGTGTAGGTCGCCATATGGCGACCCGGTTTGTTAAAGGCCAGGTTGCCTTATGGCGACCTGGATTTGTACATTCGTGGTTGCCATATGACGACCTAGGTTTGAGGTGCTTTTGTTCTTTCCGAAATACTCTTTCGATAAGTTACTTCTAGAAGTAGTAACCTTAGTCGATGATTTCGAGACAACTGTTTTTGACCCCAACAGTTATGCCACGGATCAGAATGATTAAGACAATCAAGAAGACATAGTCTACATTGGGCAGCAATACCATGAGAGGATGCCAGAAACCAATAACCCAGAATAAGATGGTTCTTACTTTGAAGAAGAAGCAGTCGAGTACCATGCTTTTTGCACTAGAAGAAACTGCGACAAGATACAATGACGATTATGGTTACCTCAGACTAGATGAGTTTGGAATTATGAGGGGTTCTCAATGTGTCCAAGGAAGATATAGCAGACATACTGGTTATGACCAATAGATAAGGGAATCTCTTCAGAAAACAAAAATTGATTGGGCAGTCAGTTCAGCGTAGACCGAGGGCAACACTTGGCCATCGATCGATAGTCAACACGCAGCATCTGGGCAGAGGCTGGTAACAGAGGAGTTATTACAAGACAAGCTTGATGGAGTTTACCTTTCTTAGGAGTTGATGATAGTATAAACAAGAGTTTGGAATATATTTTAGAGCCTACAGATGCCAGACTTAACATGTTGATGGGATGCATTCAAGCACTCAAAGAAAGGATGAGCAGAATGGCGTTTCCTCAGAGGAAGATGGAAAATCCGAAAACAAGAGCAGATGACGCTGTAAGAGGCTTCATCGCTGCATGGTTTGAGACGAGTAGAGAGTATGTGGATACTTGCTTTCCACATTGATTCGATGAACCCCCTTCCTAGTTCAGAAGTCAAAATGTCGAGCTTAAGACTATAACCAAGCGCTGAGTGGGAGGCAACCCACTGTGTAGTAAGTTTTATTTTGATTTTTCACTATTTAGTTATTAATTGCGGTTTTTATTTAATTATTTAAGTTTTCAAAGTAGGAGTAGAACAGTTTAAAACCACCATCGCTCGACACCAACACCTCAACATCGGCCGACAGCTTAGATGGTTCACCATCGGTCGACACTCAACACCCACCATTGGTCGACACCCTTTACAAAGTTTGGTAACATTGACTTTCTCTCTACCTTTTACTTATGCTTTAGTTTTATTAACCAATCCCGACGGATATCACTGAGACAGTGTTATTTAAGTCTAGTGGAGGCTCGCTGATGCTTTGATCTATTTTGAACTTTTATCTATTAAGTTTTTGAAATAGTTTTAATAGAGTCAAGAAGGGGATTATGATCAGAACTTATTTATTGACTAACCACACTATAGCACCATTCTTAGACATGTTGGTTGCAGAGATTACTGGAGATGCCTAAGTGGATCATCCTGCCATTAATTCACACTTACTAAGAAAGTTTGAAGGAACCAAAGCTGATCTCCAACCTAATACTGAATACTTTGCTTGCTTTGGGGCTCGGTATACATCGGATTGGATTCCTTCTGCAAGTCTGTAAGGTAATAGTCCGTGTATTTCTGATTTCCCTTCTCTCTCTCTCTCTCTCTCTCTCTCTCTCTCTCTCTCTCTCTCTCCAGGATCTATAATAGAAAAGATTAAGATGATTTTCTGAGATGCAGAGGAATAGGTACATTACTGATGAACCCACTATTCTAATTCAAAGGAATGATCATAAATTGTTGGAAGCGAGGGGTAGGTACATTACCGATGACCGCATTATTCGCCTACAACTTTGTTTCAAAAAAAATCAAAAACGAAATGGCAAGATGGACTGTAGCAGCATCATTGTCCATTGAATTTGAGATCCAAAAAGATTTTGAGAGAAAAGAGGGAAGAAAGGGATCAGGAAAGGCTTTATACCTATACATGCGAGTTTGCAGGAGTTGAGTCCATGTGTCCTTTGATCGATACTCCTAAGGTAAAGCCTACACTTTATTTTTATGCAAAAAAATGAGATAAGTAGAGGGGTTAGTCAAATTAGTATTTGTTTAGTTGGTGGTAGAATAGATTTGGTTACTATACTAGGATAAGGCATATAAAGTTTCTATTTGAGTAGCAATATTCGGTGTGGTTGCAATATAGTAGGGGTGATAGTGATGCTTATGTATTATATGAGTCCCCGCTTTTCAAACGTATTTCACAGGCTACCTTTGTTTTACTTGAGGACAAGCAAAATATTAAGTCTGGGGGAGTTGATATACCTTGTTATTTACCAGTTTTATACCATCATTTTGACCCTATTTGGAGTATACTATGTATGTCTAGATTGTATTTTATAGTCTTTTCAGGTCAAGTTATGTTTTGGAGCATTAGTAATTTTATTTATATTGTATTTGAGGCTTGTATGTATAACAACAAGCGCACCTTGTATGTAAAACGAGTATAGTAAGCGAATTGGTGTTTGTTTTCCTTGGAATAAAAATTAGTTCTTGTATTGAAAATGAAAGACAAGATGAAAGTCTCTATGGCTGACAAGCCTCGAATATAATATAAATAAAATATACTAATACTTCTGTTATCTTAATAGCTCACTAGTTGACTATCGTTGCTATGTTTTAAATCACTCAGTACAAGAGATAGCCAGGATGTCACTAGTGTATGTATACCATTGTGTCAATACCACATGTCGTATAATATGACGTCCCAACAGATTTTTTAGTAACCATTCTCGCACCATTGGTCCCCATGAGTCCTCTTAGATCCAATAACAAAACTTATTTTTAAGACGGATTGATGCACATTCCAATGAACTAAACCCGACCAAGAGCACCCCGTGGTCTTAGCTCTTTGAAAATACATACGGGAACCAGTGGCCGAGGGAGAAAATTCATTTACATGGTTTAAATTGTTTTAAATTTTATAAAAAAAATTAAAATAATAATTTGACATACTGATTGATAATTTAAATTAATATTGGAACATTCTTAAGATTAACTTATAATTTCACCTTATATTTTAACGTTACTAGGTTTTTTGTAAATATTTTAGATTTTATTTTATTTGTTAATTTAACTATTTAAAATTAATTACCACTTTATTTTTGTATAAATGTATTTTATTTATTATACCTAAAAATATCTGTGTTTTTGTTAATATTACCATTTCGGTTTTTTTTATTTCCCATATAAATTTACTAATTAGTATTTTAAGTAAGGTGTCAAAGTTTAATATTTATTTTGTTTTTTTAAATTATATCTATAATATTAATTTAGTTTTCAAAAATATATTTGGAAACATTAAATTTTTTAGAAATAATAATTAGGATGATGAATTGTTACATTATGATTGCTGGTTTTAAATCCTATGTGAACATTCTTAATGGTTTATACCCTCAATTTTTATATAGTATAAAACCATTTTATTATGGTATAAAATGTATTTTTGATTTATTATACCTAAAAGACTTTTTTTTGTTAATATTACATTTTTTCCATTTTACTTTACTAATTAGCATTTTAAGTAAGGTTTCAAATGTAATATTTACTTTGTTAGTTTAAGTTATATATGTAATATTAGTTCGGTTTTATAAATAATTTTTGGAAACATTAACATTTTTAAAATATCAAATTAAGATGATAGAGACATAAGACTTTTCAAACCTATGCATGTAAACATTGAAGTTTCAGTGTTCAGATCCCAAAGCCTTGCAGTTGTATCACCTAAACCACTTGCTAACTGCTTACCATCAGCGCTGAACAAAACACAAAGAATATCACCCATATGACCTAGTTTTCAGACAAGGCCATTCATAATAACTCAAACGATCTCTTTTGGAACTCAAATACTTAACTTTAACATATATATATATATATATATATATATATATATATATACCTGCAAATGTCTGTGAGCAACAGTTAACCGGCCGGGCGAGTCCTGAAAACAGCTTGTTGTCGATAATTAATCTTCAAAACATTCTCCACGGAAACTAAACCACACAGTTCATGTCGATACATTAACAAAACATATTTTTTAGAAAGAAAAAAACATTAATGAAAAATACTAAGATAATATTTTCTATCGAAGCACAAGAGACCAAACTGCTTTTCTTATTATTATGGTTTACCTCCATTTATCTCCATGTAAGTTCCCACTGAGACAAGAGCTCTTCATCTGACACATAGAATCTGTAAAGTAACTTCTCCTCCTGAATATTACCAATTTCCATGAAGCCATTTCAGTATTCTATAGAACTAATCAATACAAAGAACAAGAGTTGTTAAAAAGATAAATTAAAAAAGAAAGTATTACCTTGTTGAGAAACGTATTAATGCCAAGTTTTTTCTGGTAAGACGTGTTGACCAAGTTGATAAGATGCAAAGGCCCTTCCTTATGAGTGATATTAAAACGCTCAGACTGTCTACGACTAATGGGCTTCTTATGTCCGCTTACTCGGCCCGTAGGCCCCATTTCATGCAATAGGCAATGCATTAATTTTAGAGGCTAGAGAGTGTTGTTTAGTGACCCTTTAATCACCATATGAATTTTTTCTGTGCTTTAGCTCACTCATAATAACAGCTCTATACACAATTATATACGATCTTATGTTATATGCTATCACTTTTGTCATTTTAACAATGAAGCTTAAACATTGTAATTGTTATGAATATTATGTGATATTCATTAAGAAAAGTCTTATATTTAATTGATTGCCAAGTCTACTTGGTTCCCAAGCTGTTCTAATCATATATAAAGGACTCATTACTAATGGAATAAATACACACTAATTCATCTTTTCTCTTATTTATTATAACACAATATCAACTTGAAACATAACCACTGAGCAAAACCCTAGTGACCAAACACTAGCTACCAGTATGATTAAAAGTCTACCGCCATCATCTCTCAACCCTAATGACGTAGTATCTTCAACCTTGTCGTTCCTAGTCAATGAGGTCTAAACCTTCTCATATTTTTTATTGAACGAGATAAGTATTCACAACTTTTATATATCGCATGATGTTTATGGTTTAATTATTTCCAATATGTTCATTATAATTCCTTTGTTACAAAGATGAGATATGTTTATTATAACCAAATTTCTTTATATTTTGGCCTGCTTTATTTTCTTAAACCAAAAGTTATTTTTATTACTATTTATTGTTTTATGAATTGTTGAACCAAACATAATTTCTGATTCATGCTAAGATACAATCATGTTGATCTATCATTATTTTAATACTTAAATGCTTTCTGCTTTATTGCTTTAATAAAGTGTAATTATATACAACATCAAATTAATCTGTCATATATTAGCTTGAATGTGATTATTCAGTTGAACCTGATTTTAAATTATGTCTATATGAGCGTAGTTTCGTAATAATAAGTATAGTTGTTGTAGTTCTAAACATGTGATTTCATACTGTTGAAAGTTAAATGGCTTTCATAAATTAATTAAGCTGACTTCTATTCATTGATTGCTTGTGTTCATCAATAAGTTTGTTACATAAATTCATTATTCATCCGATTGAATAATTCATATGTCTGATTGTAATTTAATATATAGATATATATGCTTGGCTTAGATGGATTACAAATTCATTACATATTTATATACTTAATACGGTAACAAAGTTAGTTTTATATGCTAAATGCAAAATTTAACACAACACGAGTTTAACATAGCACTATATATAGCTAGATTATTAAAATTACTTGACATGTAGGTTGTCATTCCTAACTCATTATTGTTTGACATGTGGTTGTTAGTAACACGTTAGTTTTATATAGCTAAGATTTTTATTCTTTCATTTAAAATTTTGTTAAACTAGAATAGCTTGAAAATATACAATTTGGTAAAATATTAAATCAATTATTTCTTCTATGATATATAGTTTCTATATGATTGATACTCCAAATTGATTCGCATGCCATATTTACTATATGGCTGATTCACAGATATATACATTTTTGTTTACTAACGATAATGACTATGGTCTATGATTAGGATTATCAGATGAGATACATTCAAGATAACATTTGAGGAGTGCAAACAATACTATCTCATATTCCTCATTCGCTGTAATTCTCTTTATTAAAATAAATGTTTTATTTTTATGCTTTATATACAAGGTTAATTTAATCTTGATTAGATAAAAGTATGAAAGTTGTCACAAATTGATATATAATGCGTTCACTAAGTTGAGTGATTACTAAGACCTTGTTAAATAATATGAAAGTAACTGTCCATATAATAATTACTGTAGAAGTATTATTTATTTCTTAGTATAATAAAGTGCTTATGATACAACATATCTCTATATATTTTGGCTTTATCTATTATTATTAAAGCTTATTACGATTATATATATAATAGTTTAAGACCTGACCATAAGAGATCCACAAGATTTGGATAATAATCCAAAGAAAGGTATGATCACATGAATGTGATTATCTAAAGCTCATTATGTATTTGCATCTAAAGATTACAAGACCTAGATTCTGTAAATAAAGCTCAACTATGTTGGATGCTAAGTTTAAAAGTAAATTTTTTGGAGAGAATATGAGTGATGCAAATATATATAACTATATGTTGTCTCTTTGAGACTGAGAAAAATAATGAGTTATTGATGTAAGATGAAAAATCACGTCTAATTGATTCGATCTATTCTCTTGTAGAGAATTTGACATTTTATATGAGAAAGAAGATCTACACAAATAGGAGTGGTCAAGAAAGTAAACATAAAGAGGTTGTAGACGTGAATGTAGAATAAATGAGGTCTAGTTCTAAAGAATTTCTTTTTAGAAATCATATTGTCACTTAAAGTTGGGAAAATAAAAATGATAATAAAGTAAATATATTCATTCATCTAAAGATGAAAGAAAATTATTTTGTGTATAATCCAAGCTAGTAATAAAGCTTATTTTCAAAAAGAGGATATATATATGAATGCCTTAGAAGAACAAATGATAATATTGCACATACAAATGCAATTTAAAATCCATATTGAATTATATTCTTATAAGTATCAAAATTTAGAAGGATAGTAAGAATATATGACTCATGGAGGGTATTCTAAATTGAGATTCAGTCAAGATTGATAAACTTGTAGTTTTATCATCTCGGAGGGAAGAGTTAACGAATCTCACATTTTATTATAAGTGAAACATCTAGAAGATTATGTTTACATTAAAATGAGATTGATTAATCATTCTTAAATTAAGTGCATAGCATACTGAGACAAATAATGATGAGATAATAAGAGAGAAATGTTAAACACATTTCAAATCAAAGTATTTCTCAATGCTTTAAAATTATTTTAGAGAAAGTACTTACATCCTCTTATAGATTGTACTACAAAATATTATTTAAATGAAGATAATTATATAGTAAACTAGAAGTTTACAAATATTTGGCATTCAACCATTAAACCATTTTTGTTTAATAATGATGTGAAACGATACTTAAAGATTTATTATGTTAAGAATAATGAAGAACCAGAAGACTCTTCTGGATGATTTGACATATGTTTTTTGCTCACAAGACAAAAGAGTAATAAGGTTTTCACCAGCCAAATGAAGTTATTGGCATTGAGAAAGGAGATGTTGGTGGACTGGTCACCCACCGTGCATCTTTATAATATTGGGGAATTCACTACTTAAAGTCTTTGACGACTACATAAAAGTTATTCAGATAAGTATTAAACATCCCGAGCAACACTAATTCGTATCAAGCCAACAAGTAATCACTAATTCTCCCCATCGTTGGTATTGGGTCAGAAACCAACCATTTTCCATCTAAGAATGCTGGATGTGCAATATACACTCATGTTGGAGCTTAATTACAATGTGTTTTCAAATAAGGTTGGGAATATATGTTAGATACGTATCTCCATTGATAATTAAGAATCTAGCGCCATTCCCGAATGATATAAGTAAGGCTCATTTTGAATGCTAAAACTGAATTAGTATTTCCAACATAAGAAGAATAAAATAAATAGGTGGAAAAGTAAAATGAATTGGAATGAATTATCTACGATCCTCGGACTAAAGAGAATGTGAATTAGAAGTCCAAAAGATAATTCTGTTACATAGCCTAGTAAAGCAGTTGCCAGAAGCAGTTAAGACCATGTTTATCTCCGGTCTCTTAGGGTGGGGTTTCTTAACTTAATTTGACTTCGGGTGCTTAAGAGGCAGCTCTTAAGTCTCTTATTTAAGAGACGGTTCTTAGGTGTTTTTAGTTAAGCTAAGAAACGTCTCTTAGAAAAGTTAAGAACCCCCACTAAGAGACCTCTAATAAACATGCCCTAATGACCCTAATATAGTGTGATCGAGTCACATATACCAGCTGTAAATGTCCAATAAAAATTGATGTTCTAGAAGAACAATATCGAACTATTAGTCACCCCTGCAACGTGGTAAACATGTTGGTTCCAAAGATAAGAATCCTCGTAAATGAAAAGGAGCATATATTGATAATGGTCAAAATGAGGCAACAGTGTTTTTAAATTATCTCCAGAAGAGACATTAAACATGACTAAAATAAATTAAGGTACCTGAGACAATGACGAGATCTCAATATTGGAAAGTATACACAAAGAAATGATTGGCCAAATCAGAAAGAAGTAATACACAAAGATAGAAACTCTAATGAAAGAGATAAGTAATTGGACCAGTAGTCCATTCAAAAAAATGGGGGGATAGAAATGAGCCGTTGCACCAAAGAAAGATCAATATGAAATTGTTTTTGAAGAGACATAGTCGCGTTTGGTAGATACAACTACTTTCAAGTTTCTTATTATTCTGACAATAAAGGAAGAACTTGAATTATACAACCTACAGTAAAATCATAATCTACATAAGATAATATCTATGAAAGATTGATGATATCAAAATTATGTTTCCGGGAACTCTAGCTATTTGATCGAATTAAAACAAATTGCTTTCATGAGATATATTAAAATTAAGGCTTGTATATGTTTGGTCATGAAGTACCATACTTAAATTGTTATTAAGTTAGTACTGTTTTCATGACTGGAAAATATGATTTCACATGACAAGAAAAAAATTCATAATAGTAACTTTTAAAGTAAGAGCTTGAACAATTCGTATGTACAAACAAATGTTTATACGGTTGTATGCAAAGAGATTTGTCTTGAAGTTCAAATAGGCTAAAAAATTATTGTCTATGTTAAAGGATGATTATAGACCATAAGTCTAAAGAAATAAATATTATAATAGAAATCAAAAGAGTTTATTTTGTTTAAGCTCAGTTTCCAAAAGAGATATATTTGATTGGAATGCACATCGTGAAACTATTGCTTCCAAGGGAAGAAATGTGATAATGTGTATGGTAGTACTCTTTTTTCTTATCATGGTTTTTATCCCACTAGGGCTTTTCCACGACAAGGTTTTAACCAGGCAATAAAGAAAACATATATGATAGACACTCAAAGGGAAATATTATAATTTCAGAGTCTATCTCTGTTCTAAAATTTTTGAGATTAAAAGAATCCAAAAATGATCAAATCATACAAGACTCAAGCATTTTCAAAGAATGACGATATCAGTATCCTACATGTTTGTTCAAGTGAAGTTTTAGCTGACTTATTTACTAAGACGTTACTCAGTGCTACTTTTAAGAAGTTAGTTTATCTTATCGGATTATGTCGCCTCAAAGATCTCGACGTATATACACATTAGGGACATCAAGGGGAAATGTTATGAATATTATTTGATGTCCATTAAGAAAAGTCATAGATTTACTTGATTGTCAAGTCTACTTGTTTTCCAAGTTCTACTTGGTTCCCAAATTATTGTAATTCTATATAAAGGACTCATTACTAATGGAATAATACACA
This sequence comes from Moricandia arvensis, assembly GCA_905132765.1. NCBI lineage: Eukaryota > Viridiplantae > Streptophyta > Magnoliopsida > Brassicales > Brassicaceae > Moricandia > Moricandia arvensis. Next base: position 51,665 of record CAJHQP010002030.1, on the reverse strand, counting down.
TCAATTCATCTCTTCTCTTCTTTACTTATAACAGTAATACATATAGCGACATATTTTGTAATCATATATTGATAAGTTCTCATATTGAACTGTATCTTCCTACAATACGAGAGTTGCTCTCAGTATTTGTTTAGTTATTTACTGGAATTGGGAAAGTTCTGTGTGAAACCCACGTTTTAGTTAGGAAATTAGAACAATTATTTTCAAATCTTAGTAGTTATTATCACTGAATGGGAAATTGGTTAGGGTTGATATAGGGTTCTACTGCAGACAGTTATTTCTATAAAAATGTTTGTTATCAATATTTTTCTAATACGTATATGTTCCAAAAATATATATTAATTGGTTCACATATCAAGTAAAATCAATGTTTCTAAACCAGAACAGACAACTTCCCGATTTATTGGATTATCGGGTTAACCGTAGACGAATCACATGTTAATAAATTAATTTTTTTATATAACAATATATTATCTATTGAAAATATAATATATATTATATATTTTAAAAAACTTTTTAAAATATTTAAATTATTTTCTTTATTTTTATTTTTATTTTACATACAAAATATCAAAAATAGTTGAGACTATTTATATTTTTGTAAGAAGTTAGGAGTTATGAAATTTAATAAAAAGTATTAAAACTTAAAATCCATAATTGTTTTAATATTTAATGTGAATAATAAAATTATACTTTAAATCCAAAATAAACCAAAAGTAAAGCATCAAATTATAATAGATCGTCAATAAAAAGAATAAACTAATACCAAATGGTCCAAATCACATCAACTAATTTTGGTTCTTTCTATCATCGTTCACTTCATTTTATTTAGGTCTCATAGTTAAACCTAAATTCCAACAAAATCTAAAAATCACAAATAAAATAATTTAATCAGATTATATATGATAAAACTGAAACTTTAACCTCTTAATTAAAATATAAAACAGATTCTAATAGCATAACTAAAAATATCTAAGCAAAATTAATTAAAATTTACTTAGTGGTTCAACCAATGGTTTATCCTAGGTTCCGGGTTTCAATGGATTTTTTCGGGTTTTATTGAGTTTTCAAATATTTTATTTTTCATAAAAGTCAAACCGGATTATATATCGGGTCACCAGTAAAACCGGTTCGACCTCTGATCCGGATCGGGTTTTAAAACATTGAGTAAAACTCGTAAAGCCTAGACAATATAAACTTTCTATAAATTTCCAAATTATTTCAACTTTAAAAAGTCAATCACACAATTATATATTTATATGCCTCATATTTTGCTATGCAATGGAAATCTTAAATTGATTCAAATATAAGTCAATACGCACACAATTCTTTACTAATTCTTGGTTATTAATTTTCCAGACATTTTACAAGTATATAAACACCACTATATCGTTCTAATATACCATTTCAAGCTACACCAAGAACTCGCCTCCTTCTCTTTGCCTTATGAGACCAGTACCTCCACGGCCTAGACACTTTTGTTGTATCACAAGACCTTTCATCCCTCGTGTGGTGCACTTCATTCCATCAAGTTACTTGTTCTTGGATCCATTTGGTTGATTAGATCAGCCCAAATGGTCCACCCCTTGTGCTAGATCTTCTTCTTCTTCTCGCTCTTCTCAGTGATCAACTTTATAACGTCGGTTTCTCATCATTAATGGTGACGGCGGTGGTGGTTTAGATTCGCGTCGAGATTTATTCCAAATCAACTGTGGCCGTGGAATTGGCCGGTTAGAGAAGATCATGATGATGAACCAAAGCTTTTCCTTATGATTTGGATTGAGAATCATTCTTAGAACGCAACGACTTAAACTAGTACTTCAATTTATTTAATATGTTTAAAAGGTGTGTCGTTTCGTTATCAATGGAAGTCACCGTTAAAAGGTGCGTTGTTCTGTATCAAAAGAGGTCATCCTTAAAAGGTGTGTCGATCAGCAAAGAGGAGCATTGGTGGAAGCAGTTACAATTAGATGACTTAAGATTTCATGTTTAAAAAAGTCACATCCGTCAGATAAGAAACAATGATAAACTCAAACGTTGGACAAACTCTTTTTTTTTCCTATAAAAAGGGATGATATCATAGAAGAACAAAAGTAGGTTTGCTATAATATATAGATTTATAAGAAATATAATATATTTAAAATGTTTGGTAAAATATTAATGTTTGAGAAAAATTTAGTGAAAGAAAGCTTTAATAAGTTTAGTGGGGGAGGGGGAGGGTTATTAGTTGGTGTATTTTGATATATTTGAAAATCCAAACTCAACATTCAGTAAAATATATTAAAATATACAAATGAACTCGATGCATAGAATAGTGATATAACCTATTTATTACCAGTTTTAGACCATGTTCTAGGCTCTATTTAGGGTATATTACGTGTGTCTAGACTAGGTTTTCGAGTATTTACAGGCCTATGTACTCATTGGAAGCGTGAAGCTTTTGGACTATTTTGGAGGATTCATGATGCTCAGCCAGAAACTTAGAGTCGGATCCTGTTTATTTATGAAGCATCGATTGACGTCACACATCGTGCGTCGATCGATGGCCAAGTTGGCCAAGTGATTTATGAAGACTTGAGAAATTACAAGTTTTACCCAGAAGTCTAATCATTTGCAAGATAAGTCCCTGGCCGAAATATAAGGTATTTATTAGGGTTTTCTATCTTAGTTTAGGAAGCCACCAGAGATTTAGTTCTAAGAGTTGGAACACCTTGCTACATCTATTGGAGAGAGAGATCTGAACCTTATTACATAGAAGATCTTGAACTTCTTATCTCCTTACTCAGTTTATTTAATGCCATTTATTCTGACTTTAATCATGTTCTTCATTGCTATGTCTAAATAGCTCATTGTTAGATTTAGGGTTCTTCAATGGTAGTAATGTCTTGTTGATTTTATAGAATTGTTAGGGTAATCTTCTTGGTTCTTTGTTTAAGTTGCTCTTAATGCTAAGTTTAATTTGATCACCTCAATCTTAGAAGTTAGGGTTCCAAAGCGCAAGCGAGAGCTTGGTTATGACCCTGAACCTATCTTAAATAGTCTAAATAACTAGTAACAAACGAGAGTTGAATTAGAAGTTTAGTGAACCTATCCAACAGCAAAACCATTACCGTTTAGAAAGAGCATCAATTGATACCACTATATAGACATCGATCGATACTCATCCGAGATGCGCGAGAGCGATCTCCTAAACCCTGAGGTTTGAGTTCGAGAACGGTAGTTAATTAAAACCCTAGCAATCTATTAATCTTCATCTCCAAATCTTACCTGAGAATTCACCCTAAGTCTTCACCCTTAACCTTCACAAACCAAATCAATCTTGAAATCACTTGTTTGCTATTATTATTACTTTTCTAGCTTTAATTCGACAACAATAAATCTATTGTGCAATCCTATAGTCTATGTGGATTTGATCTCTAAGTAGTACACTGAACTTCTTATTTGAGAGAGTAAAAGTGGGAATATGGTTAATTTGAGAGCGATATAAAAATCCACATCAAATTTGGCGCCACTGCCGGGGACTCTTTCTTATTGCCATTAGATTTCGTTTTAGAATATTGTCTACATTTTTACTCTACTGTTTACTAGAATATTCTTTCCCTTGTCCTTTTACATAGGTACTTAAGGGGTGAGAATATAGATTCAGGACAACAAGAATCGATCACCGGAGAGCATCCGGGGGCGATTGACACGAGTCCACTACTGTCGGGCGACACCCTTCTACCGCCATTGATCGATACGGATCAGCCGGAAGCAGGTAAGTACGCCTTTACTGATTCTGACAATTAGAAAATAGTCTTGATAGAACCAATGAACAATGAAAGCAACGAAGCAAGCCAACTTATTGAATATTAGGGGGCTGCAATCCCTGATCAAATCACTAAATCTCCTAAGAATAAAATTCAAGCATGAATTGCCAATTCTCTATTACTTAAACCGTAGCAGAACCTATTCCAATAGGTTTTGCAATTCAATTATCAGACAACCATACAAGAAGCTCTGAGCTTGATATAGATTTCCTAATTATGGCGAGCCAAAATCAGTTCAGTGGTCTTCCTGCTGAGCACCAAAATGATCACATCGAGATGCTGGAAGACATGGTGAACTGCGATTTCAATCGCTGTAAACTTTTTCCTTTCTCCCTTGGAGGTGACGCCAGGAGGTGGCTGAACCAGCTTCCACCATGATCCCTGACTTGTTGGAAAGACATTGGAAGCGCCTTCATCAATCACTTCTTTAATGAGGAGAGATACTGGGGAGCGAGAAGAGAGATATCCACTTTCGTTCATGGTAGCCGCTAATCTTTTAAAAACGCATGGGCGAGATTCAAGAACTACCAAATTTCGTGCCCTCACCATGGATTCTCAGAGCCCCAACTCGTCAACACTTTCTATAGAGGACTAGACATAGATTATCAAACAATCCTAGACATCCAGCAAGGGAAATTCAGTACCCGAAGCCCCGCAAGCGCTAAAAAGCTTATAGAAAACATAGCCTTAGGTAGAACTTTTGAAAGGAGAGACACCGAGTGGGAGGAGCCCTCAATCCAAGTTAGAAAGACTCTGACATCTGTTGCGGCCCTTCTGGACGATGCTATTTTTCTTGACCTCGAAAAGCTAGTTGAGTTCTCTGAAGTAATGAGTCTAGATAATCAACGTTTTAGGGAAAGCACTGGCGATTTCACAAGCAACTACGATACCACTGTGGACATACATGAAAGAAGTTCAAAGTCAAAGATGAATCAATTCTTCATAGGAAACCGTAGGATAGCCGCAGACCTCAACGAGAAGTTAGATCTGATATATTCGGAGATGACAGAAAATTTCAAAACTCTGAGCGAGAACATTAAGAGGATCGACAACCAAGTGGCGAGTAATGCCATGTCCATCAGGAGAGAGGACGGATTCTTACCGGGTAAGACGGACGCTAATCCCAGAAGCTATTGCAATGTCGTGGCTCTGTGAATTGGTAGACAACTCACCCCTAGCATTAAAGAAAACATCACTATCGATGAATTCACGAAAATCACGACAGATGAAAAAGAAAATTGTACCTCGTCTCTAACGAGCAAATCCCCGAGATCGCCCCTGAAACAGAGGAGTTAGACCAAATTAACGATCTTGAGGAATTGTTTGATAATCAAAGAGAAAATATCACGGAGGTAGGAGACATCGATCGCTTCTCTTCACCAAGAATCGAGTGACACTCCGACCCAGTAATCGATCGACGTGCTGAAGCGAGAATCGAGGGACACTCTGATCAAGAACCAAACGAACCAGTTAGAACAAGGGTCTACCAAGCAAAAACCCCCCCTTTCCTCTAAAAAATGCTAAGAAGAAAAAGAAGCAGGTGGATAAAGCAATATGCAAGAAAGCGTTTGACAAATTAAGCATTGAGATGCCGCTCAGTGAGGCCATTCACATCTCGTCTGCTATCAAGAAGTACGTAAAAGATGCGGCATCGCGAGGATTCCATGAATCAGAGCATTGCGTGATGATGGCATCCGAAGAAGTGAGCGGAATTTTTCAAGGAAAAACTCCAGTTAAACTCCCTGATCCTGATAGTTTTGTTCTAGACTACACTATTAGTGATGAGAGATTCCAAAGATCTTGTTGTGAATTAGGCTCTAGTGTAAACTTGATGCCTTATTTAGTTGCAGTCATTCTCGTATTAACACAGTTTCAACCTACCAGGGGTCACTCTTGTCTTAGCTGATAGATCCACTAGGGTTCCGGAAGGCGTGCTCGAGGACGTGCACATACGCATTCATGACTGCGATATATCCACAGATTTGATAGTGCTGAAATACGAACATGAACCCAGAAATCCGATTATTTTAAGAAGACCTTTCCTGGCATCTGCCGTAGCGATCATTGATGTCAGTGGAGGGCGTATATGCCTCAACATCAGAAAGATAGTGATGGTCTTCGACATGGAACAAATAATAAAGTAGCCTCTGATCGACGGTCAAACCTACCATATCGATTATCTCTCCGACCTCTTAGAGGAGTCATTCATGGTCATGTACTCAAACGATCCTCTTGAGAGAGTAATTACTTATCCTGAAGGAAACATCTTTGCGATCGACGACCGAAATGAAGAGTATACAAGGTTGATGGACGCCATATAGGAAGTCTTCAATGTCAATTTTTAGGAACTCGATCTATCCACTCCCGTCGATCGGCATCCTGATACAACCGTAGATCGACATCGTACCTTAACTGACGACTGGAACAAAGCGAAAGCACCTAAAATCGAGCTTAAACTGCTTTCTGCTGGTCTTAGATATGCTTTCCTCTACGAGAACTCCTATCTTGTCATCATAAATGCAAACTTGAGCAGTGGAGAGCAGGCATTGTTGCTGAACAAATTGCGGAAACACCGCAAAGCTCTCAGCTACTCGTTAGATGACATTCCAGTAATCTCTCCTGATCTATGCATGCATGGAATTCACCTTGATGATGAATCTAAATCATCCATCGAGCATCATAGGAGATTAAATCCCAACCTGAAGGAAGTCGTAAAAAAGGAAATCAATGAAACTTCTAGAAGCAGGAGTTATCTACCCTATCTTGGACAGCAACCGGGTTAGTCCGGTTCATGTTGTTCCAAGGAAAGGCGAAATTATGGTGGTAAAGAATGACAAAGATGAATTGATCCCTATGAGAACTGCACCGGACATAGGATGTGCATCAATTACAGGAAATTGAATGCTGCCACTCTAAAAGATCATTTCCCTTTACCCTTTATCGATCAAATGTTAGAAAGACTCGCAAGCCACTAATACTACTGTTTTCTCGACGGATATTCAGGATTTTTCCAAATTCCCATACATCTGGATGATAAAGAAAAGACCACCGTCACTTGTCCATATGGAACGTTCGCATATCGCAGGATGCCTTTCGGCCTCTGTAACACCCCTGTGACTTTTCAAAGATGCATGATGTCGATATTCGCCGATAGGATTGAGGATTTCATGGATGATCTCTCAGTATACGTTCCAAATTTCAAAACATGTCTCAATAACCTGTGCAAGGTACTGGGTAGATGCGAAGAGAAAAACCTAGTTTTAAACTGGGAAAATGCCACTTTATGGTCAACAGCATAATTGTCATAGGACACAAGGTCTCAGCTGCCGGAATTGAGGTGGACAAGGCAATGATTGAAATAATGACTGGATTGCCGCCCCCTCTAATGTCAAAGATGTTAGAAGCTTTCTAGGACACGCTGGTTTCTATAGGAGATTCACAAAAGATTTTAGCAAAATTGTTCGGCCTCTCATTGCACTCCTGTGCAAAAAGGTGAAATTCGATTTTACACATGAATGTCTCGAGGCCTTTAAGGAAATCAAATCTGCACTTGTATCTGCCCCTATTGTCCAAGCATCGGACTGGGGTTTACCATTCGAAATTATGTGCGACGCCAACGATTTCGCTGTAGGCGCAATACTTGGGCAAAAGAAGGACAAAGCTGCATGCAATATACTACGCCAATAGAACTCTTAATGATGCACAACGCAATTATGCACAACAGAAAAAGAGTTACTAGCCGTGGTATTCGCCTTCGAGAAATTTCGTTCCTATCTAGTCGGTTCAAAAGTAGTTGTGCATACTGACCATACAACATTGAAATATTTAATGAACAAAAAGACGCCAAGCCGAGACTCTTACGATGGATTCTACTTTTCCAAGAATTTGATATAGAAGTAAATGACAAGAAAGGAGTAGAAAACGGAGTTACAGATCACCTATCACGAATAAGAGTGGATGACGACATCACTATTGATGATTTCTTACCAACAGAAAATGTTTACTTCGCAGACTCAAATTTCGTTGGTAGAGTCATGCACATGAAATGGAATCGATCGATGACATCCCAAACCCGTCGAACGATATCAGCCACAAAGTATCGATTGATTATATCCATATCCCGCTGACCGATGATACATTTGTTAAGGATGATGACATAATCATTCCAATCGACAACGTCGGTTGTAACCTTTCGTTCACAAATAAGCTAGACGAAATTAGGCATCACGCCTACGAGAAATCGAAGTTATGCAAACAAAGGACAAAATCCTACCACCCTTGTATAACTCGCGTTTAACACATTTTCCCGAAAAAAGTTGGTTCTCGTTGGTCCGGACCCATCACCATTAAAGAAATTACACCTAGTGGGGCAGTCATCGTATTTAATCCTAAAGGAGAAGATTTCATGGTGAATGGGGCAGAGAGTGAAACATTACTGGGCTGAAGCCGAAATTCCGCACACTCAGACCATACGTTTGGAGGTGCCTGACTACGAATATTAAGCCAATTTGTCGTCAAGCTTATGACTTTAAACAAGCGATGAGTGGGAGGCAACCTACTGAATCTAAAAAAAAACTTTCTTAAAAATTTTAAATTAATAATTAATTATTTATAGATTTACATATTTAGTAAGCAAAAAGGAGTCGTCGAACTGACCATCGATCGACGCCCCTATAAGACCGTGATCGACGGTCGTCCGTCGAGTAGGTTAACTCGACACCACCCCATTTCATAAATCACTTTTCTCAAAACCACCAAAACACAAAACGAGTATACACTCGATTTCTCTCTCGATTTTTACCCGATTTGCTCGTTCTTGATCCCTAACAATTCCATTTTCACCCTCTCTTACTGTTTAGTTCACTAAATCAACCGATCTTTAAGGTATGTTCTCTAAATCTCATAGTTAGGGAAACTTTTAGGGTTTGTAGAAAAATTGAATTTTTACCATGTTATGCCGGAATTTAGAACACTCTAGGGTGCTGGATTACTAGATTAGGAATTATCTACCATATTTACACACGATTTACACCATTTGAGGTTGTTCATTTGGATTTCGTATCCCATGGTTCGCGATCCCGCGTCGATCGGTGCCCATGAGGCGTCGTCGATCGATAACCATGAGGACATGTTGATCGATGCCCATGCAGTTCCATAGATCGATGGTGATAGTATATACATCGATTCTGATTCTTGGTTTGTTTATTCAATGCAGATCAACGAAAGGCACCCCAAGGCAAGGTTAGAGACTGGTAGCTTCAGTGCTCCCCCACAGAGTCCTCCATGCCGACACCCTTGGCCAAAGGAGGAAGTGAGTTTGCTCGAGACGTTCGAGAACTTCCCTGACCCTAGAGCAGCTGTAACATCTAGGGAATGCACCCATCGTCATGTGCTTGAGGACTGGGACAATTTTGACAGCCTCTACTATAACGCTTGACAAAGCGTTTCTATTGAGCCCACCAGGTTCGCTGACAAGCGCACCCTGAGGAAGTTAGGTTTGTTGATAGACTTCACACAGATGGTGAGGGAGATGGGTTCAGGCAGCATGGCTACTAAGCCATACCCTATTTACCCCGACCTGGTCCGAGAGTGCATGGCCATGTCTCAGGTTCTCTACAGGAGCCCTCGGGTGAAGCTAGAGAACGAGGCTACTTTGACCTTTCTCATCAGAGGGGCCAGGTACCAGATCACCATTCCGGAGCTCTATAAGGTCTATGGGTTCGACACCGGCACTCTTGCCTGCTCAGTTTCTGCTTTCCCCGGTCTGCCTGCCTTTTGGGGACTCATTGGTACAGGCCCTTTCAACTCGGGCACTGCTACTCAGACGGACATCCGTCACCTTGCCCTGCGCTACTTCGTGAAGGTTTTTGCCAACAATATGTTGTGCAAGATGGAACCCAACAAGGTTAGGTTTCAGGACCTCACATTGCTGTACTACTCTGTCAGAGAGTTGGTGGGACTTGATGATGAGGTCTATCGCCCACTATTGAGTGACCAGAGGGTGAGTTTGGGGCTGTTTTTGCTGAGCACTTGGCGACCCTTAAGGAGAAACCCTTTAAGGGTTCTGGATCCAAGAAGGAGACGATCGGGAGCCTCTTGACACATCAATTCAGCTATATTGGAATCAGCTTTAAGGGAGCCTTGGTTGAGAGGGACTTGCGCTTCATGGATGAGGGACACTTGGCGAGGACTGGCTGGCTGAAGGATGGACGCTATTGGTCTTTCGTGGATGACGAGGGGCCCATGATGATAGCGCTTCCAGCGCTAGGGGTGACATTTTTTGATGATTATCCAGATCGCCTCGCTTTCAGACAAGTTGAGCAGCACCTCCACACAGCACCTCTTAGAGTGTGCCGCAGAGGAGGTCTCCGACCAGCCCATCCAGTCGCAGCAGCAGCAGAAGACGAGCCGGCACAGCCACCTGCACATCTCCCAGCCTTCCCGCAGATTCCAGAGATCCCCATCCACGACCATGGTGACTTCCAGAGAGTCATGGTGGACGCTTCGTGCTATATGGGCTCGGGTGGAGACAGTGTCTCGATGCCAGTGTTTCAGTCGTCCCAGGACCAGAGCGACATCACCGCCAGTACCCACACCACAGCCTCAACAGATTGACGCAGACACATCAGATGAGGAGTAGTCACCATTGTTACTTCCTCGTCTCTTATCTTATTATCAGACTTATAATAGTACTTGTTTTATTTTGTTGTCTTGGATTTATACTTATTATTATTATTATCCTATTTGGATGATTGATGTGTGTTTGAGTGTCTAACACACATTATACTTCGACATTATGTGAGTCTCCGCTTTTCACATGCTTAGTTTGCTTGAGAAAAAACAAAAGGTTAAGTCTGGGGGAGTTGATATAGCCTATTTATTACCAGTTTTAGGCCATATTCTAGGCTCTATTTATGGTCTATTACGTGTGTCTAGACTACGTTTTGGAGTATTTACAGGTCTAGGTACTCATTGGAAGCAATTGGAGCTTTTGGGCTATTTTGGAACATTTAGGATGCTCAGCCAGAAACTCAGAGTCGGATTCTGTTTATTTATGAAGCATCGATCAACGTCACAGATCGTGCGTTGATCAACAGCCAAGTCGACCAAGATATTTATGAAGACCTGAGAAATTACAAGTTTTACCCAGAAGTCTAATCATTTTCAAGACAAGTCCCTGGCCGAAATATAGGCTATTTATTAGGATTTTCTATCTTAGTTTAGGGAGCCACCAGAGATTTAGTTCTAAGAGTTGGAACACTTTGCTACATCTATTGGAGAGAGAGATCTGAACCTTATTACAGAGAAGATCTTGAACTCTTATCTCTTTACTCATATTATTTAATGCAATTTATTCAGACTTTAATCATGTTCTTAATTGCTATGTCTGAGTAGTTCATTGTAGATTTAGGGTTCTTCAATGGTAGTAATGTCTTGTTGATTTTATAGAACTGTTAGGGTAATCTTCTTGGTTCTTTGTTTAAGTTGCTCTTAATGCTAAGTTGAATTTAATCACTTCAATCTTAGAGTTTAGGGTTCCATAGCGCAAGCGAGAGCTTGGTTATGACCCTGACCCTATCTTAAACAGTCTAAATAACTAGTAACAAACGAGAGTTGAATTAAAAGTTTAGAGAACCTATCAAACCGTGAAACCAGTACCGTTTGGAAAGAGCATCGATTGATACCATTAAATGGACATCAATCGATACTCAACCGATATGCGCGAGGGCGTTCTCCTAAACCCTACAGTGTGCTCACGTCATATAATAGAAACATTCACTTCATAGTGGACTCACTCAAAAACGTGCCATCTGGAAGTTGGCAAAAGTAAAAATTTTAACAATTGAGAACCTGTAGATGTTATCTTTGAGATTTGAAGGTCAAAAAGATAAAAAAAAATTGTAAAAATAGACTGGTTTTTATTTTTTTAGCATAAAAATTCTGTAAACTAATATCAAATAAAGATATGAAAATGACCCAAAAATGAAAACTAATCCTCTTTTTGTATCTACTGATTATGCTGAAATGATGATTAATTAATCTCAACATACCGTTATAACTCATAATGAGTCAATCTAAAGTGTTACTTTTTGCCAACCTTTTAACTGTCTCTTAATTGACGTTTATAGAGTAAAAAGTTTGACCATATACGTTAATTAAGAAGCATAAGTAATATTCGTGTAATATTGTACAGAACTAAATATAAATGAACTTTGACTCTGCGTTACAATACATTAATACTTATGTATATATAACTCATTCAACAATTACAAACAACATCATGTTAGCTCAAGTACTCTCTTATACCACAAAAATGGATATTCCAAAACAATACCTATCACTTTTCATATTGATTATCTTTGTAACTACAGGTCTATCACATGATGAAAGAACGGTAAAAATCATCAACGATCTTGGTAGTACATTGCATTTTCATTGTAAATCAAAGGACATTGACTTAGGTTACCAGAGTTTGCAACCCGGTAATATGTGGTCATTTCATTTTGCGCGTAATTTCTTTGGAAGGTCTTTGTTTTTCTGCGCCTTTGATTTGCCAAATGGAAGACGTTGGTTTGACATATATAAAGAGCCCCGAGATATTACCATCAATAGGTGGTGGGAGAAGGATTGTGTGTGGAAGATAACACCAAGCGCACCTTGTATGTATAACGAGTATAGTAAGCAGATTGGTGTTTGTTTTCCTTGGAATAAAAATTAGTTCTTATATTAAAAATGACAGCCATGATGAAAATATGTACGGCTGACAAGCCTCAAATATAATATAAATAAAATATACTAATATTTCTGTTATCTTAGTAGCTCACTAGTTGATTATTGTTGCTATGTTTTAAATCACTCAGTATAAGAGATAGCGAGGATGTCACTAGTGTATGTATACCATTGTGTCAATACCACATGTCGTATAATATGACGTCCCAACAGATTTTTTAGTAACCATGCTCGCCCCATTGATCCCCATGAGTCCTCATATATCTAATAATTAAACTTCTTTTTAAGACGGATTGATGCTCATTCCAATGAACTAAACCCGACCAAGAGCACCCCATGGTCTTGGCTCTTTGAACATACATACGGGAACCAATCACTGAGGGATAAAAATAATTTACATGGTTTATATTGTTTTAAATTTTAAACAAATTAATTAAAATAATAATTTGACATATTGATTGATAATTTAAAATTATATTGGAACATTCTTAAAATTAACTTAAAACTTCACCTTATATTTTAACTTAATTAGGCTTTTTTAAATATTTTTAGATTTTATTTTATTTGTTAATTTAACTATTTAAACATTAATTACCACTTTAATTTGGTATAAATGTATTTTGATTTATTATACCTAAAAAGACATATTTTTTTTAATATTACTATTTTTGTTTTTACTACCCATTTTAATTTACTAATTAGCATTTTTAGTAAGGTGTCAAATTTATATACTTATTTTGTTTGTTAAATTATATCTTTAATATTAGTTTCGTTTTTAAAAATATTTTTGGAAACATTAATATTTTTAGATATAATTATTAGGTTGATGAATTGTTATATTATGATTGATGACTTTAAATCCTATGTGAACATTCTCAATGGATTATACCCTCATTTAATATAGTATAAAACCATTTTATTAAGGTATAAAATGTATTTTTATTTATTTTACCTGAATGACTTATTTTTTGTTAATATTACTATTTTTGTTTTTCGTTTTACTTTACTAATTAGAATTGTAAGTAAGGTTTCAAATGTTAATATATATTTCGTTAGTTTAAGTTATATATGTAATATTAATTCGATTTTATAAATATTTTTTGGAAACATTAACATTTTTAAAATATCAAAGTAAGATGATAGAGACATAAGACTTTTCAAACTTATGCATGTAAACATTGGAGTTTCAATGTTCAGATCCCAAAGCCTTACAGTTGTATCACATGAACCACTTGCTAACTGCTTACCATTACGGCTAAACAGTTCTAATAGATTTACCATTACCAGAGATTTAGTTCTAAGAGTTGGAACACCTTGCTACATCTATTTGAGAGAGAGATCTGAACCTTATTACAGAGAAGATCTTGAACTCTTATCTCTTTACTCAGATTATTTAATGCAATTTATTCAGACTTTAATCATGTTCTTAATTGCTATGTCTGAGTAGTTCATTGTAGATTTAGGGTTCTTCAATGGTAGTAATGTCTTGTTGATTTTATAGAACTGTTAGGGTAATCTTCTTGGTTCTTTGTTTAAGTTGCTCTTAATGCTAAGTTGAATTTAATCACTTCAATCTTAGAGTTTAGTGTTCCATAGCGCAAGCGAGAGCTTGGTTATGACCCTGAACCTATCTTAAACAGTCGAAATAACTAGTAACAAACGAGAGTTGAATTAAAAGTTAATAGAACCTATCAAACCGCGAAACCAGTACCGTTTGGAAAGAGCATCGATTGATACCATTAAATAGACATCGATCGATACTCAACCGATATGCGCGAGAGCGTTCTCCTAAACCCCACAGTGTGCTCACGTCATATAATATAAACATTCACTTCATAGTGGACTAACTCAAAAACGTGCCATCTGGAAGTTGGCAAAAGTAAAAATTTTAACAATTGAGAACCTGTAGATGTTATCTTTGAGATTTGAAGGTCAAAAAGATAAAAAAAAATTGTAAAAATAGACTGGTTTTTATTTTTTTAGCATAAAAATTCTGTAAACTAATATCAAACAAAAATATGAAAATGACCCAAAAATGAAAACTAATCCTCTTTTTGTATCTACTGATTATGCTGAAATGATGATTAATTAATCTCAACATACCGTTATAACTCATAATGAGTCAATCTAAAGTGTTACTTTTTGCCAACCTTTTAACTGTCTCTTAATTGACGTTTATAAAGTAAAAAGTTTGACCATATACGTTAATTAAGAAGCATAAGTAATATTCGTGTAATATTGTGCATAACTAAATATAAATGAGCTTTGACTCTGCGTTACAATACATTAATACTTATGTATATATAACTCATTCAACAATTACAAACAACATCATGTTAGCTCAAGTACTCTCTTATACCACAAAAATGGATATTCCAAAACAATACCTATCACTTTTCATATTGATTATCTTTGTAACTACAGGTCTATCACATGACGAAAGAACGGTAAAAATCATCAACGATGTTGGTAGTACATTGCATTTTCATTGTAAATCAAAGGACATTGACTTAGGTTACCAGAGTTTGCAACCCGGTAATATGTGGTCATTTCATTTTGCGCGTAATTTCTTTGGAAGGTCTTTGTTTTTCTGCGCCTTTGATTTGCCAAATGGAAGGCGTTGGTTTGACATATATAAAGAGCCCCGAGATATTACCATCAATAGGTGGTGGGAGAAGGATTGTGTGTGGAAGATAACACCAAGTGCACCTTGTATGTATAACGAGTATAGTAAGCAGATTGGTGTTTGTTTTCCTTAGAATAAAAATTAGTTCTTATATTAAAAATGACAGCCATGATGAAAGTATCTACCGCTGACAAGCCTCAAATATAATATAAATAAAATATACTAATATTTCTGTTATCTTAGTAGCTCACTAGTTGATTATTGTTGCTATGTTTTAAATCACTCAGTATAAGAGATAGAGAGGATGTCACTAGTGTATGTATACCATTGTGTCAATACCACATGTCGTATAATATGACGTCCCAACAGATTTTTTAGTAACCATGCTCGCCCCATTGATCCCCATGAGTCCTCATATATCTAATAATTATACTTCTTTTTAAGATGGATTGATGCTCATTCCAATGAACTAAACCCGACCAAGAGCACCCCATGGTCTTGGCTCTTTGAACATACATACGGGAACCAGTCACTGAGGGATAAAAATAATTTACATGGTTTATATTGTTTTAAATTTTAAACAAATTAATTAAAATAATAATTTGACATATTGATTGATAATTTAAAATTATATTGGAACATTCTTAAAATTAACTTAAAACTTCACCTTATATTTTAACTTAATTAGGTTTTTTTAAATATTTTTAGATTTTATTTTATTTGTTAATTTAACTATTTAAACATTAATTACCACTTTAATTTGGTATAAATGTATTTTGATTTATTATACCTAAAAAGACATATTTTTTTAATACTACTATTTTTGATTTTACTACCCATTTTAATTTACTAATTATCATTTTTAGTAAGGTGTCAAATTTATATATTTATTTTGTTTGTTAAATTATATCTTTAATATTAGTTTCGTTTTTAAAAATATTTTTGGAAACATTAATATTTTTAGAAATAATTATTAGGTTGATGAATTGTTATATTATGATTGATGACTTTAAATCCTATGTGAACATTCTCAATGGATTATACCCTCATTTTATATAGTATAAAACCATTTTATTATGGTATAAAATATATTTTTTATTTATTTTACCTGAAAGACTTATTTTTTGTTAATATTACTATTTTTGTTTTCCGTTTTACTTTACTAATTAGAATTTTAAGTAAGGTTTCAAATGTTAATATATATTTCGTTAGTTTAAGTTATATATGTAATATTAATTCGATTTTATAAATATTTTTTGGAAACATTAACATTTTTAAAATATCAAAGTAAGATGATAGAGACATAAGACTTTTCAAACTTATGCATGTAAACATTGGAGTTTCAATGTTCAGATCCCAAAGCCTTACAGTTGTATCACATGAACCACTTGCTAACTGCTTACCATTACGGCTAAACGAAACACCAAGAATATCATCCGCATGACATAGTTTTCAGACACGGCCATTCATAATCACTCGAACCATCTCTTTTGGAACTCAAATAATGAACTTTAACACACACATACACACATACACACACACACACACACATATATATATATATATATATACGCCTGCAGTTTTCTTTGAGCAATAGTTAACGTGGCGAATGCTGAAAACAGCTTGATGTAGATTAGCAATCTTCAAAACATTCTCCACGGACACTAAACCACACTGTTCATGTCAAAACATTAACAAAACATATTTTTAGAAAAAGAAAACTTTAATAAAACATACTAATATAATATTTTCTATCGAAGCATAAGAGACGAAACTGCTTTTCTTATTATTAGGGTTTACCTTCATTTCTCTCCATGTAAGTTCCCACTGAGACAAGAGCTCTTCATCTGACACATAGAAGCTGTAAGGTAACTTCTCCTCTTTAATATTACCAATTTCCATGAAGTCATTTCAGTATTCTCCAGAACTAATCAATACTAAGAACAAGAGTTGATAACAAAAAAAATTAAAAAAGAAAGTATTACATTGTTGAGAAATGTATTAAGGGCAAGTTTTTTTGGTAAAACGTGTTGACCAAGTTGGTAAGCTGCAAAGGCCCTTCCTTATGAGTGATATTGTAACGCTTCGACTGTCCACGACTAATGGGCTTCTTATGTCCACTCACTCAGCTTGTAGGCCCCATTTCATGCAATGGGCAGTGCGTTAATTTTAGAGGCTAGAGAGTCTTGTTTAGTGACCCTTTAATCACCATACGATATTTTTCTGTGCTTTGGATCACTCATAATAACAGCTCTATACACAATTATATACGATTCTAATGTTATATGCTATCATTTTTTGTCATTTTAACAATGAAGCTTAAGCATTGTAATTGTTATGAATATTATGTGATGTCCATTAAGGAAAGTCTTAGATTTACTTGATTGTCAATTCTACTTGTTTCCCAAGTTCTACTTGGTTCATAAGCTATTGTAATCCTATATAACCGACTCATTACTAATGAAATAATACACACCAATTTATCTCTTCTCTTCTTTACTTAAAACACGTTACCAGCTTGAAACCTACACACTGAACAAAACCCTAGTGGCCAACCACTACCTAGCCGTATGATTAAAAGTCTACCATCATCATCTCTCAAATATTTTTAGATTTTATTTTATTTGTTATTTTAACTATTTAATATTAATTACCACTTCAATTTTGTATAAATGTATTTTGATTTATTATACCTAAAATATGTGTGTTTTTAATATTACCGTTTTGGTTTTTTTATTTCCCATTTTAATTTACAAATTAGTATTTTAAGTAAGGAGTCAAAATTTAATATTTATTTATTTTTTTAAAATTATATCTGTAATATTAATTTCGTTTTCAAAAATATATTTGGAAACATTAAATTTTTAGAAATAATAATTAGCCTGATGAATTTTCATATTATGATTGGTGGTTTTATATCCTATGTGAACATTCTTAATGGTTTATACCCTCAATGTTTATATTGTATAAAACCATTTTATTATGGTAAAAATGTATTTTTGATTTATTATACCTAAAAATTTATTTTTTTGTTAATATTACAATTTTTGTTTTCCATTTTACTTTATTAATTAGTATTTTAAGTAAGGTTTCAAATGTTAATATTTATTTTGTTATTTTAAGTTATATATGTAATATTAGTTCGGTTTTATAAATATTTTTTGGAAACATTAACATTTTTAAAATATCAAATTAAGATGATAGAGACATAAGACTTTTAAAACCTATGCATGTAAACATTAAAGTTTCAATGTTCAGATCCCAAAGCCTTGCAGTTGTATCACCTGAACCACTTGCTAACTGCTTACCATCAGGGCGAAACGAAACACAAAGAATATCACCCATATGACCAAGTTTTCAGACAAGGCTATTCATAATAACTCGGACGATCTCTTTTGGGAAAATACTTAAATTTAACATATATATATACCTGCAATTGTTTGTGAGCAACAGTTAACCGGGCGAATCTTGAAAACAGCTTGTTGTCGATAAACAACCATCAAAACATTTTCCACGGACACTAAACCACACAGTTCATGTCAAAACATTAACAAAACATATTTTTTAGAAAGAAAAGAACATTAATGAAACATACTAAGATAATATTTTCTATCGAAGCACAAGAGACCAAACTGCTTTTCTTATTATAAGGGTTTACCTCCATTTATCTCCATGTAAGTTCCCACTGAGACAAGTACTCTTCATCTGACACATAGAATCTGTAAAGTAACTTCTCCTCCTGAATATTACCAATTTACATGAAGCCATTTCAGTATTCTCCAGAACTAATGAATACAAAGAACAAGAGTTGTTAAAAAGACAAATTAAATAAAAAGTATTACGTTGTTGAGAAACGTATTAATTCCAAGTTTGTTTTTTTGGTAAAACATGTTGACCAAGTTGATAAGCTGCAAAGGCCCCTTCCTTATGAGTGATATTTTAACGCTCAGACTGCCCACGACTAATGAGCTTCTTATGTTCGCTCACTCGGCCCGTAGGCCCCATTTCATGCAATAGGCAATGCATTAATTTTAGAGCTAGAGAGTCTTGTTTAGTGACCCTTTAAGCACCATATAAAATTTTTTTGTGCCTTGGCTCACTCATAATAACAGCTATATACACAATTATATACGATCTTTTGTTATATGCTATCACTTTTGTCATTTTAACAATGAAGCTTAAACATTGTAATTGTTATGAATATTATGTGATGTCCATTAAGGAAAGTCTTAAATTTACTTGATTGTCAAGTCTACTTGTTTTCTAAATTTTATTTGGTTCCCAAACTATTGTTATCATATATAAAGGACTCTTTACTAATAGAATAATACACACCAATTCATCTTTTCTCTTCTTTATTATAACACATTATCAGCTCGAAACATAAGCACTGAGCAAAACCCTAGTGACCAAACACTACCTACCCGTATGATTAAAAGTCTACCGCCATCATCTCTCAGCCCTAATGACGTAGTATCTTCAACCTTGTCGTTCCTTGTCAACGATGTCTAAACCTTCTCATATTTGCTATTGAACAAGATAAGTATTCACAACTTTTATTAATCGCATGACGTTTATGGTTTAATTATTTCCAATATGTTCATTATAATTCCTTTGTTACAAATATGAGATATGTTTATTATAACCAAATTGCTTTATATTTTGGCCTGCTTTATTTCTTAACCAAAAATTATTTTTGATACTATTTATTGTTTTATGGATTGTTGAACCAAACATAATTTCTGATTCATGCTATGCTAAGATACAATCATGTTGATCTATCATTATTTTAATACTTAAATTCTTTATGCTTTATATTTTATTGATTTAACAAAGTATAATTATATACAACATCAAATTAATCTGTCATATATTAGCTTGAATGTGATTATGCAGTTGAAACTGATTTTTAAATTATGTCTATATGAGCATAGTTTCGTAATAATAAGTATAGCTGTTGTAGTTCTAAGCATGTGATTTCATACTGTTGCAAGTTAAATGGCTTTCATAAATTAATTAAGCTGACTTCTATTCGTTGATTGATTGTGTTCATCAATAAGTTTATTACATAAATTCATTATTCATCCGATTGAATAATTCATATGTATGATTGTAATTTAATATATAGATTTATATATGCTTGGCTTAGATCGATTACACATTCATTACATATTTATATACTTCATACGGTAACAAAGTTAGTTTTATATGCTAAATGCAAAATTTAACACAACACGAGTTTAACATAGCACTATATATAACTAGATTATTATCATTGCTTGACATGTAGGTTTTTACTCCTAACTCATTATTGTTTGACATGTGGTTGTTAGTAACACGTTAGTTTTATATAGCTAAGGTTTTTATTCTTTCGTTTAAAATTTTGTTAAACTAGAATAGCTTGAAAATATATAATTTGGTAAAATATTAAATCTATTATTCCTTCTATGATATATAGTTGCTATATGATTGATACTCCAGATTGATTCGCATGCCATATTTACTATATGGTTGATTTACAGATACATACATTTTTGTTTACTAAAGATAATGACTATGGTCTATGGCTATAAGCAAAACACATATGTTTAGGATTATCAGATGAGATACATTGAAGATAACATTTGAGGAGTGCAAACAATACTATCTCATATTCCTCATTCGCTGTAATTCTCTTTATTAAAATAAATATTTTATTTTTATGCTTTATATACAAGGTTAATTTAAACTTGATTAGTTAAAGTATGAAAGTTGTCACAAATTGATATATAATGTGTTCACTAAGTTGAGTGATTGCTAAGACTTTGTCAAATAATATGAAAGTAACTGTCCATATAATAATTACTATAGAAGTATTATTTATTTCTTAGTATAATAAAGTGCTCATGATACAACATATCTGTATATGTTTTGGCTTTATATATTAATATTAAAGTTTATTACCATTATATATATGATAGTTTAAGACTTGACCATAAGAGAGATCCATAAGATTTGGATAATAGTCCAAAGAAAGGTATGATCACATGAATCTGATTATCTAAAGCTCATTATGTATTTACATCTAAAGATTACAAGACCTAGATTCTGTAAATAAAGCTCAACTATGTTAGATGCTAAGTTTAAAATTAATTTTTTTTGGAGAGAATATGAGTGATGCAAATATATATAACTATATGTTGTCTCTTTGAGACTGAGAAAAATAATGACTTATTGATGTAAGATGAAAAATCACGTCTAATTGATTTGATCTATTCTCTTGTAGAGAATTTGACATTTTATATGAGAAAGAAAATCTGCACAAATAGGAGTGGTTAAGAAAGTAAACATAAAGTGGTTGTAGACGTGAATATAGAATAAATGAGGTAAAGGTCTAAAAAATTTCTTTTTAGAACTCATATTTTCACTTAAAGTTGGAAAATAAAAATGATAATAAATAAAGATTTTCATTCATCTAAAGATGAAAGACTATTATTTGAGTACAATACAAGCTAGTAATAAAGTTTATTTTCAAAAGTGGATATATGTATGTATATATATATATATATATATATGAATGCTTTAGAAGAACACATGATAAAGTTGCACATACAAATGCAATTTAAAATCCTTATTGAATTATATTCTTATAAGTATCAAAAATTAGAAGGATTAAAGTAAGAATACATGACTCAAGGTGGGTATTCTAAATTGAGATTCAGTCAAGATTGATAAACTTGTAGTTTTATAATCTCGGAGGGAAGAGTTAACGAACCTCAAATTTTATTATAAGTGAAACATCTAGAAGATTATGTTTACACTAAAATGAGATTGATTAATCATTCTTAAATTAAGTTCATAGCATACTGAGACAAATAATGATGAGACAATAACAGAGAAATGTTAAACACATTTCAAATCAAAGTATTTCTCAATGCTTTAAAATTATTTTAGAGAAAGTACTTACATCCTCTTATAGATTTTACTACAAATTATTTATTTAAATGAAGATAAATATATAGTAAACTAGAAGTTTGCAAATATTTTGCATGGACCATTAAACCATTTTGGTTTAGTAATATGCAAAACGATACTTAAAAAATTATTATGTTAAGAATAATGAAGAACCAGAAGATTCTTCCGGATGATTTGACATATGTTTTTTGCTCACAAGACAAAAGAGTAATAAAGTTTTCACCAGCCAAATGAAGTAATCACTAATTCGTATCAAGCCAACAAGTTATCACTAATTCTCCCCATCATTGGTATTGGGTCAGAAACCAACCATTTTTCATCTAAGAATGCTGGATGTGCAGTATACATCCATGTTGCTCCACCATAGAGCTTAATTACAATGTGTTTTCAAATGAGGTTGGGAATATATGTTAGATACGTATCTCCATTGATACTTAAGAATCTAGAGCCATTCCCGAATGATATAAGTAAGGCTCATTTTGAGTGCTCAAAGTTTTCTTAGTTCGTTTTGTTATCTATTCATATTTTCTGCGTTTATTCGATTACTTGTCGTTGGCTCTTACAAAGAATCTGGACCACACGGAAAGTATGATTTTCTTTGCTCTCCTCCGTTGACTAAAATCGACAATGCGAGTTTTGGTTCCCACATTCATGTTTTTAATATTCTATTAGATATATATGATTATTGAAAGTAACCTTAGATGTCCATATGTAAACAAAATTTATTTTCTAATATCTCATACTACTTAAACTAATATATAATACACATTTGATATATTTCATTCTATTTATGTCGTTTCTTTCTAGAAACCACATTCATTATGTTGGTGACCACTACCTTAACCATAGTAACCTTTGCTATGAAAATTCACCATTTGTATGTAGCCACCACCGCGACTTCCTCCTTAACCACCACTACTGAAGTCACCATGTCACGCCCTGATTCTCACTTACCTGAGACGACATGTATTCACATTTCCTTTACCAACAAGAAACACTTAAAAAGGCCAAAATAAATCCCATTTCTAAGGATCAAATCGAAATGACTTACAAAACCGGACTAAACGAATAGGAAACACTTAGAACCAAGTGTCAAATCTCAAAATGAAGCAAATTACAGAAAATCCATCAACTCGAAAACCTAGCACAACACCGACATGACTACTCCTCCGCTTCATCAAACTCACCTGAAAAGAAAGGAGGGGTGAGCATTTTGACAAATAATCAGTGAGGTAAGCTCTTGGAGCCCCGAAATCAATCACCAACAATCATCACACAACATAGCATAAGTATCTAACTTAAACATCCAGTAAAGCAAAAACAATCAACAAGAAACGAGGAGAAACCCTGAAGGTGCCAAAATGAGACCTCGCCACCTTGTTTGGTATCAGCGTTCCTCATGTTGTCATGGGAGAGCTCACCACATACGTTGTCTCCACGACATAACGCTGACTCTGTGAGTTCCACACCTTCACGCAATCACGTACTAACTTTGGCTCACGCGTGATCTGCCACCATGTTCATACGTTTCACGTTGTCTCCATGACATCACGTTACCACGTTCTTACTTCACACACATGCACGCCGCTTGCCCGCTCCGGCGATCAATCATGCCAACTCACGTGATTGCCACATGATCCAATAAGAAATGATCCACCGCATGAGACATACGTACTTCAACCAAGTTGCACCGGCACACATAGGCCTTATGCCTTTCTCTAACTCATATACACCACCCACATATACATCACCCACATATACATCACCCACATATACCATAATCCCAATCAATACAATCATCACATACAATCCTTAAACATCATTCAACGATGTTTTAACAACCAAGCAATACATATGTCTTTCACACTCAGTCATCAAGATATATATAACATTTATATGTTTATATATGTATGGAAAACAACATGTAGAGATAAATGATCAGCCTAGACACCTCTACCATGATGATAGAATGATATAAAGAGATAGAGATTGCAACAAGCCCTCACCTTAGCCTAGATCTGCGAGTTAAGATGTGAAATGGTGTAGATCTTCGTTCTACGACTCCTCACGAACCAGATCTACAAATACAAGGGTGGTTTCCACCCAAACCCTAGATCAGAGATCTTGAAGAAGTAAGATATGAGAGATTACTAGGAGAGAGAGTTTAGGGTTTCCTTACCCTTACTAGTTGCTGGATCTAGAAGAAAAAGAGTAGAAGACTCAAGGAAACAACGAGAAGGGACTTCAAAACGGCGAGATCTCCTCTCCGGTGAGGCTACACGGTGGCTGGCAGTTCTCTAGTGACTCACGGTAGCTCTGTTGGCTTCCCATTCGTTGATGGCTATTCTCTCTTCAGTCGGGCAGGGCTTCGCTACGTTTTGCTTTTTTGGAGAAAACCTAAGGAGCTGCCTCCTTTTTATAAGAGAGGAAGGGAAAATCCTAGGGTTTTCTCTACATGGGCCATAACATCACGGGCCTCCTTATTTCATTGGGCCCGGGCTCGGGATGTGACAACTCTCCCCCACTAAACAAGAATTCGGCCCTGAATTCACGTCAACATCTGGCTGCAGTTCAACACCAGGTAACAACTCTTGATAAGATAATCTCATTTGTGACCCTGGTTCCCAAGTCTCCTCATGGATTCCATCTCTTTCCCAACACACACTGATCATCTTTGTCCTTTTCCCTTGGACATCCATGTCTTTCATCTTTGAAACTTCAACTGGTTTATTTTGAGCCGTTAGATTGCAACTAACATCTTCTGGTGGCTGTTGGAGGATCAACGTTGGGTCTCTGACTACCTTTCTCAGTACTGACACATGAAATACATTGTGGATATCTGATAGCTCTTGTGGTAACTCAAGTCGATATGCTACTGCTCCAATACTCTCAATGACGCGATATGGTCCTAAAAACCTTGACTTTAACTTTTCAACTTGTGGTACTCGGTTGTTCCTCGGTATGTTCTAATTTTCAAGTATACTTCGTCGCCTACTTCAAACTCTAGAGCTTTTTTTCTCTGATCAGCATAACTCTTGTGCCGATCATGAGCCCCTTTCAGCCTAGACTTAAGCAATTCCACTTGCTCAATGGTGTCCTTAACCATTTCTGGCTCTAAGTGTCGTCTCTCCCCCAGTTCTGTCAAACACAATGGAGTTTGACATGGTCTTCCATATAAAGCCTTATATGGAGACATCCCAATGCTGGAATGGTAGCTATTATTGTAGACAAACTCGGCCAACGGTAGAAACTGACTCCATTTTCCCTCCCAATCAAGTAGACAAGCTCTTAATATGTCCTCAAGCGTTTGTATCGTCCGCTCAGACTGTCCATTGGTATGGGGATGATAAGTCGTGCTAAGGTATACTTTTGTACCCAGTGATTTCTGAATGTCCTGCCAGAATGTTGATATAATCTTGGGTCACGGTCGGATACCGGCACTCCATGTTGTCGTACCACTACTTCCAGATACTTTTGGGCTAAAGGATCTTCTCCGTCAGTCTTTTTAATAGCTAGGAAATTTGCAGATTTGGTGAGTCTATCCATGATCACCCAAATCGCGTCCTTCTTCCCAGTTGTTATTGGCAACCCGATAACAAAGTCCATTGTCACCATATCCCACTTCCATTCGGGTAATGGTAACTCTTGTAATAGCCCACTTGCTAATTGTCTTTCTGCTTTGACCATCTGGCAATTCTGACACTGCGAAGTCCAAGTGGCAACATCCCGCTTCATACCGTCCAATGGTAATAGTGTTTCAGGTCCTGATACATCTTGGTGCTTTGCAGATGTATGGAAAGTGGGAGTTGTGTGCTTGAAACAAGATCTTGTCCTTTAGTTCCTTAATATTTGGCACACACACACACTCTATTTTTAAACAAGTAAGTTCTATTTGTTGCAGTACGATATCCAACAACTTCGTTTGCGATCAGTCTCTGCAGTGATTCATCCTGTTGTTGAGCTTTGCTGATCCTTTCTAGCAAGTATGCTGGATCCAACACATCTAAAGCGGCTGTTATATCTTCAATGACAGTAGCACATAGCCGCAAACTAGCCAAAGTGGCAACAGACTCTTGCACCTCCTTTGACTCAGAGACGTCAACCTTACGTCTACTAAGGGCGTCAGCCACTTGGTTTGATTTCCCAGGGTGATAAACGATATTGAGATTGTAGTCTGCTAATAACTTTATCCACCTGTGTTGCCTCAGATTCAGGTCTCCTTGGGTAAACATGTACATCAAAATCTTGAGGTCCGTGAATACTTGCACCTTCTCTCCATAGAGATACGACCTCCAAATATTAAGTGCAAATAAAACAGCACCTAACTCCAAATCATTTGTCGGGTAATTAACCTCATGTGGCCTCAACTGCCTCGATGTATAAGCGACCACTTGCTTTTCCTGCATAAGCACACATCCTAGTCTCATCCCAAAAGCGTCCATGTAAACCGTGTAAGGTACACCTGGCCTTGGTAATACCAGTAATGGTGTCTGGGTTAGTTGTTCCTTCAGCCTTGCGAAACTCTTAGAACACGCGTCTGACCATACAAACTTCACATCCTTTCCCGTCAGTATGGTCTTAGCCTTAGCCGTACTTGCAAATCCTTTCACATAATTCCTGTAGTAACCCGCCAATCCAAGAAAACTACGGACCTCAGTAGCACTTCCAGACGTAGGCCACTTTGTAATGGAGACAATTTTCTCCGGGTGCACAGCCACTCATGATTCGGATACGATATGTCCCAAATATCAAATCTCACATTGCCAAAAGCCACACTTGCTTGACTTAGCGTACAGCTGCTGCTCCCGCAAATTGTTTAACACCAATATTAGATGCCAATCATGCTCTCCTTTACTCTTAGAGTATACCAGGATACCGTCGATGAACACGATCAACGTTAGTCCAAGTATTCCCAAAACACGTTGTTCATAACCTTCATAAACGCTGCTGGTGCGTTAGTAATTCCAAATGGCATCACCACAAACTCATTGTGACCATAACGTGTCTGGAATGACGTCTTCCTTATGTCTTCCTCTGCAATCGGGATCTGGTGATACCCAGACGCCAAATCTATCTTTGAGAACCACAACGCTCCTTGTAGTTGGCCCAACAACTCATCTATTCTCAGTAAAGGGTACTTGTTCTTCAATCCATGATATCAAAGCAAAGTCTAAAACTTCCGTCCTTCTTCTTTACAAACAGGATAGGTGCTCCCCAAGGTGAGCTACTTGTTCTAATGACTCCTTTATCCATTCGATTCTTAAGCTGCTTCTTCAACTCGGCCATTTTTGCTGGTGCCAAATGTTACGGTGCCTTCAACACTGGTGTCGTACCAGGTTCTAATTCTATGGTAAACGCATCTCCTCGCGTTGGTGGCGGTCCTGTCAAGGGTTCAAACACATCGGTATATTCGGCTACATATGGAATAGTGTCTAAATCAGTTTCTTTCTCGGATCCCTTGACATTGATCGTGTCTAGATAAGCTTCACTTCCTCTCCCTAGAAAATCTTCCGCTTGCATCATTGATATGATCAGAATTCCGTTATGTCTCTTTATTCTTTGAAAAATGATTCTTCCAAGCCTATTTCTTGAGAAGCTGCTGTCTCAACTACTTCAGCCAAACGGTCATACTTCCTAAGAGCACATCTATTCTTTAAGTCTACTCTTAATCCATTCCTGAATTTTCGGATCAAGTCCCACTCCTCCATACTTCTGCGAGAGAACCTCCTTAGCCGATTGAATTCCTCCTTATAATCTTTAACTGTCTTGTTTCCTTGGCGCAGATTCCCAAGTCAGCTCATGATGTCCTCGAGCTAACTCCACAACACCTTCCCACCATATCATGGCTTCATATTTCAGGTAATGAACGGCCAGTTCCCTACGAAACTCTGCTGGACAGCTTGCTGCTCCAAGTTCTTTTCCAGCTTCCTTTTCAAATTATCTGCGAATGTAGCACTGGCCCTTCCACCAAAGTGATCCAACTGCATATCCCTCATGTACCTCATCACTTCCCAATATGAGGGTCCTTGAACATGAACTGGAACAAAATGTGGAGGTGGAGGCGGCTGACAGTGTTGCACTCCAATGGGTTGTACATTCCCAGGAGCATAGTCCTGGTTTTGTGTTTCATTGACTGGTTCTTTGCGTATTTGATCTCCAAAACACTCACGGTACCTTTCCAAATCTGCGAACATTGCTGCATACCTTGCTCCTTGGTCAACATCTTGACCTACCCCATATGGGTTTCCACCTTGAATCTCAGTGTTAGTTCCATTTACACTTCCCACTGAATCGGTCGGCCTAGCTTCCCGAAACCACACGTGCTGCAACGCATTTCCCCTAGTGGTTCTTCTTTCTCTTGGTGCCATCCTGTTTATGCAGAAGTTACATTCAGAACTTCTCTCTGTTTACAAATGACGAATGAGTGAGTACAAAGTCAAGAAGTTGTCTCAGTGCTGCTCGAGAGTCTAACTTATAAAATCCCCATTTGTTCCTTGGAAAGCAAAACAACTTTAAAAATCCGAAAGTTTTTAAAGATTTTAATGTTATTCCGATAGGAACCGGATAAAAAGCGTTTCCCCTTCTACAGCCTCCCGGGTTAGGACCAGGGGCCCTAACCTAAGCTCTGGTACCACTTGTCACGCCCCAACTCTCACTTAACGGAGACACCAAAAAGAAACACTTAAAAAAGGTCAATGTAAATCTCATTCCCAAGGATCGAATCCAAATATCTTACAAAACCGTACTAAACAAATAGGAAACGCTTAAAACCAAGTGTCAAGTCCTAAAATTAAGCAACCTAAAGAAAATCCATCAAATCGAAAATCTAGCACCACACCTAGACGACTACTCCTCCACTTCATCGAACTCACCTGAAAAGAAAGGAGGGGTGAGTATTTCGACAAATACTCAGCGAGTGAAGCTCTAGAAATCAATAGCCAACAATCATCACACAACATAGCATAAGTATCTAACTTAAACATCCAGTAAAGCAAAAATAATCATCAACAAACTAGGATAAAATCCGACAGTTCCAACATGAGACCTCGCCACTTCGGTCGTTCCCCGCATTCCTCATGTTGTCGTAGAAGAGCACACAACATATATTGTCTCCACGACATCACGCTGACTCTGTGAGTTCCACGCTTTCACACAATCACGTTACCAACTTTAGTTCTCTCGTGATCCGCCACCATGTTCATACGTTTCATGTTGTCTCCATGACATCACGCTACTACGTTCTTACTTCACACACAGGCACGCTGCTTGCCCGCTCCGGTGATTAATTATGCCAACTCACGTGATTGCCACATGATCCAACAAAAAACGATGCAACGCGCGAGACATACGTACTTCCACCACGTTGCACCAGCACACATAGGCCTTATGCCTTTATCTAACTCATATACACCACCCACATATACTATAACCCCAATCACTAAAATCCTTAAACATCATTCAGCCATGGTTTAACAGCCTAACAATAAATCTATGTCTTTCACATTCAGGCATCAGATATATAATATGTATATATATATAGATCTATGGAAAACAACATGTAGGGTTACACACCTCTAGCATGATGAGAGAATGATAGAAGAAGGTAAAGATTTCAACAAGCCCTCACCTTAGCCTATATCTGCGAGTTAAGATATAAAACAATGTAGGTCTGCGTTCTACGACTCCTCACAAACCAGATCTACAAATACAAGGGTTGGTTTCTGCCCAAACCTTAGATCAGAGATTTAGAAGACGAAAAAGATGAGAGATAACTAAAAGAGAGAGTTTAGGGTTTCCTTACCCTTACTAGTTGCTGGATGTAGAAGAAAAAGAGTAGAATACTCAAGGAAACGACGAGAAGTGACTGAAAACGGCGAGATATCCTCTCCGGTGAAGATACACGGTGGCTGGCGGTTCTCCGATGACTCGAGGTGGCTCCGGTGGCTTCCCCTTCGTCGACGGCTACTCTCTTTTCAGTTGGGCAGGGCTTCGCTAAGTTTTGCTTCTCTGGAGAAAAGCTAAGGAGCTACCTCCTTTTTATAAGAGAGGAAGGGAAAACGCTAGGGTTTTCTCTACATAGGCCATAACATCACGGGCCGACTTATTATTCATTGGGCCCATGCCTGGGATGTGACACACCACCACCATCGTTGTTATTACTACCACTCTCGCTTCCATAGACCGATGCAGTAACCACAACTATAATAGTTTTATTTACCTACAAGTACGTCAGGATCTGACTGGTCAGGAGTTTAACTCCATATGGCCCTATGACACGTGAAAATTTCTGAATTCTCCCACCAATTTTTTTTAATTATTTTTAAATACAAAACATGTTAAATACATCTATAACCTTAATAAAATCAGATAATTACATTACATTACCCGATCACTCAAACCCGACCTACCCAAACACATACGAGTATAACCCAGTTCCTGAACCTAAACGCTACGTTTAGACTCTTTTCTCAATTTTCAAGTACTCTCCCCTTTCTTTCTCTCGTGTCCTCCGCCTACGACAGAAATCCTAGATCTACAAACTCATCGTTTATTCTTCTTACTCTATTCTAATCGAGACACCATCTTCTAAATCGACATCCTTCATCTTGGTAAGTGATTTCTTGACCTTGATTTCGTTGTATTTTGTATTTAGGTTACATAAAAATTGGGGAAATTGTAAGTTGTAGAAGAATATAAGGCCATGTCTTAGAAAGCGAGCTTGTGGTTTCAAATTGGGGAATACATGTTGAAATCGTAGATTTAGTGTAAGTTGGAACAATAACCGAAAAAGTTGCTATTTTGTGGGTTCTTTCTTGGATGAATGGTGATTGGCTCTTTGAATGTTAGGATAAATGTAGACAGAAAGGGATTTGGCGATTCCGTGATTTATAGAGTGAATGAATGCTTTTGAGATTTGGAAAAGTAATAATTCTTTGTTGTGCCTAAATGTGTGTGTTGTGTTGTTTTGGATGTTCAGAGGAACGAGATAATGGCGGGTAAGGGTGGAGGAAAAAAATGACTAAAAAGAAAATAGGGAAGTCTATAAGAGGGAGAGCTCGAAAACCTGTTGCTTCTGTTGTAGAAGAGCATGTGGAAGAGCTATCAGACGGGAACAATAGTGATAATCTGTGTGAACCCTCTGAGGTATAATATTCTTTTGGTTTTAGTTGAGTAAAATTTCACTGCTTGTATGTGTATTAGTTTTACTTGAATCAAGTATCATTGCTTGTGTATTAGTTTTCGTTGAATCAAGTGGGATATTAAAGTGTGATTTCTCGTGTATTACAGGTATGAGCAGTGCTAGTAGAACATAATTGGATAACTGGTTTGACTAGTGCTAGTAGGACATAACTGTATCACTGGTTTGATTGGTATTAGTAGGAGTTAAAAAAATTATTTTGGTTCTGTGTGGCTTGTAGGAATGCCAACAACTGCCACATTCTGAGCTCTACTTCAAGACACTGAGTTCACTAAGATGTGTAAGAAACTGAGCATGTGCTATGTGAGCAAGACAGTGGGCGTCATCAAGAATCTTAAGGACGAGTTGCCCTGGTTTGAAAACCACCCTCAGTTTAGGCACTTATTTCACATGCCGGGTGAATCAAATTTGAACCTCATGGGTATGTGGATGCTTATGCTCTGGACTGTTCCCTTAGATGAAGGAGAGGACATAGCTTGGTTTGCGGTTAATGGAGTGCCCATCCGGTATTCTATGAGAGAGCATGCACTCATCTCAGGACTAGAATGCCATGAATACCCGGCTAATTATGAGAAGTTAGGAAGTTTTGAGTTTGTTGATAGGAATTTCAACTCACATAGTGAGATAACTATGAAATCTGTGAAAGTGTAGCTGTTGAGAATGAGGTCGTGTGGGTATTGACTCAAGATGGCGGTGCTCTTCTTCCTAGGCACGGTTATCCGAGGGAATGGAAAGTATAATGAACCCATGGAATCTTTCATACTTAGAGTTGTCAGTGATTTGGATGCTTGTGAAACTTTTCTGTGGGGTTGGTTGACATTTCAAGATGATATTCGTTCGATTAATCATGTGATGAAGCATCTCAAGGGAAAATAAAAAAAGAATGTCAATTTCCCCGGACTAATAGTTCTTTTAGAGGTAACTTTTATGGTTTAAGTTAAATTTTATTTGTTGTATGATTGATTTTCGACAAAATCTTTATGTAGGTCCTGGTATTTGAGTATATTCCATCTCTGAATACTAAATTTCGAGAAAACGTAGATGGCTGTCGGAGCTCCTGTCTGAGGATGTGCAAGCAGAGGTTTATAAGTAACAGTATGAAAGGTTATCCACTTGAGGATTTGTACGATGCTCTTGGAAATACTCAGGTACATAATTATAAGTTTTTGAAGTGACTGGGATACAAATTCTGTGACTGATATTCTTTTTGGTTTCTTTTGCAGGAAATTAATAGTTATCTGGTTCCTCCAGTGGATGAAGCACCTCTCATGGGGCGAATAGTGGGCGAGGAGCCAGAGTATGATAAAGAAGATGGAGTAAGTGACCTGTGGAGCACATGGCTTACTATAAAGGAGAAGCCAATCTGGTGGAAAGAGCTCTATGAGTTAGATGTGGCTGCAAGAGAGTTCCCTAAGAAGAAAGACAAAGAGAAAGTGAATGAAGAAACATCCTCCTTTAATCATGGATTGGAAGACATTTTGAAAGAGTTTGAAGAGAGGTTGATAAATTCCTTAAATGAAGTGAGTGTGAAGATGGAGACAATGGACAAGCGGCTTGTTGGGATTGAAAAGAGTCAGCGTGTTTTGAAAGAGAAGGCTAAAAAGATGAAGGGTTTGAAGAGAAGGCTGGAGGCCATAGAAAATTGCCAATACTTTTTAAGAAAGAAGGCTAGGAAGCAAGAGATAATGGAGACGAAGCTTGATGCCATTGAGAAAAGCCAAGTTCTGATGGAAAAGAAGGTCAGGAGGATATCAAAGAAATTGAAGAAGGAGACATTCAACAGCAAGGGTTTTGAGAACCAGGGTATGGATTTTGATTTTGATTGGAGTTCTTACAGAAATGAAACCGATGATGAAGGAAGAAATGTGGAAGAAGAGGAAGAAAAGGAAGAAGATGATGATGAAGAAGAACCTGAAACCGAGGGAGAGAGTGAAAAAGAGGCTCTAGAAGAAGAAAATGAAGATGTTGAAGAAGAAGCTGAAGGGAAAGAGGTTTAAGAAGAGGCAGAGATCAATGAGGCTCGGGTTGGAGAAGAACCTGAGGACGCTGGGAAACTAGAGAAAGAAACTGAGAAAGAGTCCGAAGAGGAAGAGTGTAGGAAAAACACAGAGGAAGAGAAAGGAGGGTGGACTCCTGCCATTTTCAAGAGCTATAATGGATTTTTTTTCCATTTTCAAAATCTCATGTTGTGGATCAGACGGATGAAACTCCACCTGCTCCTGTTGTGGATCAGACAGATGGAACCGTTGGAACTCCTCCTACTCCTATTGTGAATCAGACCGATTGAACTTGAAACTCCCCGACCCAGAAATCTTGAAAAATCCTCTAAAAATTCTAAGTAAAAAATTTATGAAATTTTCCAATAATAAACTTAAATAAAAACTTCAACTTTATTAATAAATCCATGAAAATAATGTAAAGTAATAGTATATGATTCATAAAACAGCAGAATAAAATCCCAAGTTTATAAGATAAGAAAACCTGCCCCGATGGTCTTCATAGTCCCGCGCTCCGGTCCAACCAACTCTCATCACCTGCATCACAAAAGGAGGCATGACCATATAAAAGTACTCAGTGAGGACGCTCAAAAACCACCCACTACAGCCCAATAAGCAAAACTCTAAATCAACACTAACACCCTAGCATCCGGTTATATCATTCATCCAAGTAACTAGTTAAACCATTTTCATTACTTTAACACTTCTTAACCTTTTGACCCAAAGGCCCATAATCCTACGGCTGTAGCCAAATATGCGGCCGTAGCCAAACCTGAGGCCGAAGCCAAACCTGCGGCCGAAGCCAAACGTGCGACCCGTCGGTCCATTACGGCTCATAGCCAAACCTGAGACTCGAAGGTCCATTACATCTTCTCAACCAGTTTCCTTAATCAATTCGATTCGATTATACTTTCCTTAAACGCATTAACATTTCATGTCCTATGTTCCCAAGATCAAACGTTCATTTCCCACATAAATATCCTAACATAACTTGATAATTCATCCCACAAATCAATAGCATGCATTTCTCAAGAACATGATGAACGAACTTTCCTTAAACAATTCCTATCATACATTTCTTAAGAACCGGAAGAACGAACTTTCCTTAAACAAATTCTATCAAACATTTACCTATAAACACGATGAACAAACTTTCCATAAACGAATTCTATCCAAGCATAAACATGTTCATACTGAATCAAACCAGAAAAAATAATTCTTATTGGACTGCCACAAATCACGTTCTCACCAGGATTGATTTTAAAAGATCGAAGACTCTGAAATTAGCTGGGTTTTTCCGGCGAAGAATCCTGCGATCCTCCTTGCTCGATCCTCACTTCTTAAACTCTCTCTCGAGGACTGTGTTCTTGCTTTAGCCTCTCTCTAAGACTTGGTTTTTGAGTTGTGTCTAGAATGGGAGCTGAAGGTCCTTTTTTATATTACTCTTGGAATTGCTCACCAAGACATAAATTTATGGTTGTTTCCTTATTTGGCTTGGCCGAAACTTTCCCACAGAGGTTTGACCGAATATCTACCATTATTTCCTTAAACAACTCCTGTAGACCCAACCTTCCTTTCGAACAACAAGTCAACGATGACTTATCAACTTGCCTTACTTGAAACTCGCCTTCCCGAACGTCTGAACTTTCCTTAGTTGGCTCTACGGTCCGCCGACCACTTCCTCAAAATTTGATCGTTCTACAGTCAGTTTATCCATGTTTAGTCTAAGTTATTGATGCCTTAATAATAAGAATGGCCTTTGATACTTAGAGAAAAATACAGTTCTTATTCCATTCATAACGAAAGAAAAGTTTGGACATTTAGAATAATTTTCACTTTCTTACAAAAAAACCTCTTTTGTGGACACTTTCTTTACTATAAAAAAATACTCAGGGAGCGGGTCGTTACAACTCTCCCCACTTATTAGGAATTCGTCCTCGAATCCGAATTAGCCATCTGCTCATCCACATAGTTCTCAAATAACTCCGGATACTCAGCCCTCATCATTCTCGCACGCTCCTTTCTAGTCTCACGTATCCCATCACGCTCCCATACTACTTCGACCATGGGAACTTTTCTTCCTTCTGATTTGCTCGTCTGGCAGTCTCGGCACTTGTATTGGTTTCCCATGAATTGATAGACCATAACTCAAATCCTCAGGTGGTTGTGGAACAATCAATGTCGGATCCCTTACCACTTTCCTCAATTGAGACACATGAAAGACATCATGAAATGGTTGGAGCTCGTCAGGAAATTCCAAACGATATGCCACTGGTGCAATTCGTTCAACAATCCTGAAAGGTCCCATATACCTTGGTTGTAGCTTCCCCATATTTGTCGTCCTATCCTTTCCCTTAAACGCCACCCTCTTTAAGTAAACCATCTCCCTCAGTTGGAACTCTAACTTCTTCCTCATCTTGTCTTCATAGCTTTTCTGCCAAGCTTGGGCCTCTTTCATTTTCTCCTTGACAAACTTTATCTTGTGTGTCGTTTCTTTTATCACGCCTGGTGAAAGGTCTCGGACCTCCCCTACTTAAATCCAACACAAGGGAGTGCGACACGGACGTCCATACAAGGATTCATACGGTGACATCCCAATAATTGAGTGGTAGCTGTTGTTGTATGCAAACTCAGCTAGCTGTAAATGCCTCTCCCAAAGTTTACCCCAGTCTACTACGCAAGCCCGCAATAAATCCTCCAATGTTTGGATCGTCCGCTCTGATTGCCCATATGTCTGCGGATGATACGCTGTGCTCATGTGCACCTTAGTTCCCAAAGCTCTCTGGAATGCCATCCAGAAATTTGAAGCAAATCGTGAATCTCGATCAGACACAATGCTAACATGAACACCATGGAGTTTCACGTTTTCCCTCATGTAGAGTTCCATACACTTATCCATGCCATCTGACATTTGGAAAGGAAGGAAATGTGCAGTCTTAGTTTAGCGGACCACTATCACCCATACTGAATCCTTGCAGCCCTTCATCTTTGGAAACCCACACACAAAGTCCGTCGTGGTCATATCCCATTTCCACTCCAGCATAGGTAAACTCTGCAGCAAGCCTCTCAGACCTGATGCTCGGCTTTCACAACCTGACATGTTGGGCACCTTGCCACCCATTCAGCCACATCCCTTTTCATTCCCGACCAATGGTAGTATCGCTTAAGTTCATGGTACATCTTCGTCGCGCTTGGGTGTATCGAGAACTTAGATTGGTGTGCTTCTTTTAGCACCTTTTTCCCTCAACTCCTTATCATTTGGGACACATACTCGTCCATTGAAGATGATCGTCTCATTGTTGGTCTTCCAATATCCCACGACACCATCCTCAACCATCTTAACTAATGCTTCATAGTTCCCCTGGGCCAACCTTATTTGAGTCAGAAGGTCAGCTTGATTTGCCACTTCCACGCCTAGATTAATAACTCGTCTTCTAACACATTTACCCACAACATTCCCAACATCGATATCAGCCCTCCCGATTCCTTCTTTGAAGAGACACTCGCCTTCCAACAACTCAGTGCATCAACCACTACATTTGCCTTCCCTGGGTGATAAGCTATCTCCAAATCATAGTCTGCCACCAGCTCCATCCATCTTCGTTGCCTTAGGTTCAACTCCGGCTAGGTGAAGATGTACTTAAGCCTCTTATGAACTGTAAACACTTGAACCTTCTCCCCTTAAAGGTATGAACGCCAAATCTTAAGTGCAAACACAACAGCTGCCATCTACAAATTGTGGGTAGGATAATTCTCCTCGTGTTTCCTCAGCTGTCGAGATGCATACGAGATCACCCGTTCCTCTTGCATCAAGACACAAACAAGCCCCATCTTCGAAGCATCCGTATATGCCACCCCTTGCTGCGGCAATACTAGAACTGGTGTACTCATCAGTCACTCCTTTAGGCTTGCGAAGCTCTTTTCACATTCTGCCGTCCACTCGTACTTCACGTCTTACCCCATCAACCGGGTTAGTGGCTTAGCCAAGCTTGAAAATCTCTTTACAAATCGACGATAACAACCTGCTAACCCCCAAGTAGCTTCTGGTTTACGTGGGCGTTCCCAGCCTCGGCCAGTTTGCAATGCCTGCTACCTTTTCGAGATCCGCTGCAACTCCTGCTTCAGACCCAACATGACCCAAGAATCCAATTTGCCTTGGCCAAAAACTGCACTTTCTTAACTTAGTAAACAACTTATGCTCCCTTAGTTTCTCCATGACCATCCTTAGATGCCTCTCGTTTTCCTCTGAACTTTTTGAAAACACCAAAATGTCATCGATGAAGATGATTACGAATCCGTCAAGGAATTCGTGGAACACCCGTTCATCAGTTTCATAAACCCCGCTAGAGCATTCATGAACCCCAAGGGCATGACCACAAACTCAAAATGGTCGTACCTTTTCCTGAATGCAGGCTTCCTAACATCACCTTCTACAAAAGGGATTTGATGGTAACCCGATGCCAAATCAATTTTTGAGAACCACAATGCTCCATGGATTCCAATAGCTCATCAATCCGCGGCAACGGGTACTTTTCTTGATCGTTACTTGGTTCAGTCCCCGATAATCAATGCACCAGCGAAAACTACCATCCTTCTTTTTGACAAACAACACTAGTGCACCCCATGGCGAGCTGCTAGGTCGGATGAACCCTTTCTCGATCAATTCCTCCAGTTGCTTCTTTAACTCGGCCATCTCTGTTGGAGCTATGCGGTAAGGGGCCTTGGAAATAGGAGCAGTTCCAGGCTCCAACTCTATCGTGAATGGCTCGTCCCGTGTTGGCGGCAACCCGGTAAGCTTTTGGAATGCATCTTCGACTTCTTGCACCACTGGAATTTCTCCCAACAACCATTCTTGGTCCCCACTCGCAATTGTGATCGTTTCTAGGAACGACTCACATCCTTTCTCGACCATTCCTTCTGCCCTTAGAGCTGACATTACCGGAATCCCACTCTCTTTCTTCTTCCCTTAAAACACTAGCTTCCCTTCTTTCCTAGTAAAGGTCAACTGACATTTCTTACAGTCCAAATTAGCTCGATAATGGGCCAACCAGTCCATCCCAAGGATTGCTTTATAACCCTTAGTCTCAAGCACAATAAGATTGCCTGGCATGTTCTTACCGCGCACCACGATTGACACGTCTCTATAGATGGCATGCGACTTCAGTATCGCGCCACCCGCTGCCTGAACCATTCTAGTACCGCCCTAAAAGCCACTCTTAGATTCCCAACGTGCCACGACTTCAGGACGCACAAAGGAATGCGACGCCCTAGAGTCGAACAAGGTGTGGGTTTCATTTCCACCAATAGAAACAATTCCTACATAACCATTCATGCACTCCTATGCTAAGCATAAAATTCGAACATTAACTTAGAGAGTGCAGGGTATGAGAATTACCATTTATCGGGTTTGATCCATCCTCAACGCCCAGCATATGCACCCTTGGTGCTACGTTCTGCCTCTTCGCCGGTTGTTGCTGATCTCCTTCTGGACGTTCACCACGCGTACGAGCTGCTTGCGCGTTCCTTGGTGCTCTGCAGTCCCGAGCCAAATGTCCAGTTTCACCGCAATTGTAACACTTCCCTGCGCCTGCATCCGGACAGTCACGAATTTGGAGGTCCACACTGCCACACTTAAAGCATCCACTGGTGCCTTGACGACACATCCCATGATGTATCTTGCCACACGTTCCACATGCATTCATCACCGCTACAACCGCCTAGTTCTCAACTCTCTTCGGCCTCGATGACACTTGTTCCTCTATGAACGTTCATGTTTAGCCACCTCTTCCAGCCCACTTTCCACCAATGCTGCTTTCTCCACCAACTCTCCAACCGTGTTGTAATCCCTACTCTCCATCATGGTCATAAGCTCAGGCTTCATCCCGCACATGAATCTTTCAATCTGATACTACTCATCGTCCATTTCTCGGCTGGCATACTTTTTGAGTCGGTTAAACTCCTGCTCATAGTCTCGTACGGATCTTGCCCCCTGCCAAAGTTCAAGGAAAGAAGTCTCCAACTTGATATGAGCCTTGGTTGGAAAGTACTTCCTCGTGATCTCCTCCTTAAATGAGTCCCAATCGTGCACCCTTGCTGCGTCTCTACGAAGGACTCCCTGCCACCGCTGGTATGCATCACCCTCAAGGAAAAAGGCTGCAAGGCCCTTCTTATTCTCTTCCTCGCAATGCAAGGATAAAAAGTTACGCGGCAAACAAGTTATCAACTCGTCTGCTTCAATAGTCTTACACCCACCACTGAACTTTCCTGTATTGAGTGTCATTTAATTCATCATGTCCAAATAGCTAGGTGCCCGTGGTGCCTGCTGCATCCCATTCCCCCCTTCCCCTTCTTGAACCACGGCTGCAACCGGAAGCTGGAGATGCAGGAACATCTGGGTAAAGAATGCCTGCATCATCGGCATCATGTTGGCCATTGCCGCATCCATGGGAGGGACGTCCGGTGGTGGGGGTGGGGGTGGCATCTCGTTATCACGTGCACCCCTTGCAGCACCATCCACACCACCAGCTTCCTCCCTTCCGTTGGCCCCAGTGTTATCCGCGATCGCCGCATTCACATTCTCTTCATGCCCATCCCTTACGTTCCTCCTAGTGTTAGCCATCTGCATCGATACTTAAGTTAGCTCAAACTAACACATGTTCATTCTGTAACTCTCTCTTAGCCATTACACTAAGAATTCAAACATAACACATTCACATAATCACAAACACTTATCCTTTGCACGAGACTTAGACCATCGGTACGTCCACCTGTTCCCACAAATCCCATTTTCAAAGATTGACCAGCCTGGACGGGGCTGGCTAGTCTACCCCGCTCTGATACCAAATTGAAACACCCCGACCCATAAATCTTGAAAAAGCCTCTAAAAATTCTAAATAAAAATTTATGAAATTTTCCAATAATAAACTTAAACGAAAACTTCAACTTTATTAATAAATCTGTGAAAATAATGTAGAGTAATAATATATGATTCATAAAAAACCAGAATAAAATCCCAAGTTTATAAGATAAGAAAACCCGCTGGATGGTCTTCGTAGTCCCACGCTCCGGTCCAACCAACTACTCATCACCTGCATCACAAAAAGAGGCATGAGCATACAAAAGTACTCTGTGAGGACGCTCAATACCGCCCACTACAACCCAATAAGCAAAACACTAAATCAACACTAACACCCTAGCATCCGGTTATATCATTCCTTCACGTAACTAGTTAAACCATTTTCATTACTTTAACACTTCTTAACCTTTTGACCCGAACTTTCATTTCCCACATAAATATCCTAACATAACTCGATAATCCATCCCACAAATCTATAGCATGCATTTCTCAAGAACACGATGAACGAACTTTCCTTAATCAATTCCATTCATACATTTCTTAAGAACAGGAAGAACGAACTTTACTTAAACAAATTCTATCAAACATTTACCTATAAACACGATGAACAAACTTTCCTAAACGAATTTTATCCAAGCATAAACATGTTCATAATGAATCAAACCAGAGAAAATAATTCTTATTGGACTGCCAGAAATCATGTCCTCACCAGGATTGATCTTAAAAGATCGAAGACTCTGAGATTAGCTGCG
Organism: Moricandia arvensis; assembly: GCA_905132765.1. Lineage (NCBI taxonomy): Eukaryota > Viridiplantae > Streptophyta > Magnoliopsida > Brassicales > Brassicaceae > Moricandia > Moricandia arvensis. The sequence goes on along the minus strand of CAJHQP010002030.1, from coordinate 10,742 downwards.
TTTTTCCGGCGAAGAATCCTGCGATCCTCCTTGCTCGATCCTCACTTCTTAAACTCTCTCTAGGACTGTGTTGTTGCTTTGGCCTCTCTCTCTCTAAGACTTGGTTTTTGAGTTGTGTCTAGAATGTGGGCTGAAGGTCCCTTTTTTATTACTCTTGGACTTGCTCACCAAGACATAAATTTATTATTGTTTCCCTATTTGGCTTGGCCGAAACTTTCCCACAAAGATTTGACCGAATCTTTACCATTATTTCCTTAAACGACTCTTGCAGACCCAACCTTCCTTTTGAAAAACCCGTCAACGATGACTTATCAACTTCCCTTACTTGGAACCCGCCTTCCCGAACGTCTGAACTTTCCTTAGTTGGCTCTACGGTCCCGTCGACCACTTCCTCAAACTTTGATCGTTCTACAGTCAGTTTATCCATGTTTATTCTACGTTATCGATGCCTTTATAGTAAGAATGGCCTTTGATACTTAGAGAAAAATACAGTTCTTATTCCATTCATAATGAAAGAAAAGTTTGGACACTTAGAATAATTTTCACTTTCTTACAAAAAAACCTCTTTTGCGGACACTTTCTTTACTAAAAAAATACTCCAGGAGCGGGTCGTTACAACTCTCCCTCACTTATTAGGAATTCATCCTCGAATCCACATCAGCCATCTGCTCATCCACATAGTTCTCAAATAACTCCGGATACTCAGCCCTCATCATTCTCGGACGCTCCTTTCTAAGTCTCACGTATCCCATCACGCTCCCATACTACTTCGACCAGAGGAACTTTCTTCCTTCTGATTTGCTTGTCTGGCAGTCTCGTCACTTGTATTGGTGTCCCATGATTCGATAGACCAGAGCTCAAATCCTCAGGTGGTTGTGGAACAATCAATGTCTGATCCCTTACCACCTTCCTCAATTGAAACACATGAAAGACATCATGAAATGGTTGGAAATTCCAAACGATATGCCACTGGTCCAATTCGTTCAACATTCCTGAAAGGTCCCATATACCTTGGTTGCAGTTTCCCCATCTTTTTCGTCTTATCCTTTCCCTTAAATGCCACCCTCTTTCTTCACGTAACTAGTTAAATCATTTTTATTACTTTAACACTACTAAACCTTTTGACCCGAAGGCCCATAATCCAACGGTGTAGCCAAACCTGCGGCCTAAGCCAAACCTCTGGCCGAAGCCAAACCTGCGGCCGAAGCCAAACCTACGGCCAAAGCCAAACATGTTCCCCGTTGGTCCCTTATGGCTCATAGCCAAACCTGTGACCCGAAGGTTCATTACATCTTCTTAACTTGTTTCCTTAATTAATTAGATTCGATAATACTCTCCTTAAACGAATTAACATTTACTGTCCTATGTTCCCAAGATCAAACGTTCATTTCCCACGTAAACATCCTAACATAACTCGATAATCCATCCCACAAATCTATAGAATGCATTTCTCAAGAACACGATGAACGAACTTTCCTTAAACAATTCCTATTATACATTTCTTAAGAAAACGTAAAACGAACTTTCCTTTAACAAATTCTATAAAACATTTACCAATGAACACGATGAACAAACTTTCCTTAAAAGAGTTCTATCCAAGCATAAACATGTTCATACTGATTCAAAACAGACAAAATAATTATTATTGGATTACCAAGAATCACGTCCTCACCTGGATTGATCTTAAAAGATTGAAACTCTAAACTTAGCTGCGTTTTTTCGGCGAAGAATCCTGTGATCCTCCTTGATCGATCCTCACTTCCCAAACTCTCTCTCTAGGACTGCGTTCTTGCTTTAGCCACTCTCACTAAGAATTGGTTTTTGAGTTATGTCTAGAATGGGAGCTGCAGGTCCCTTTTTATATTACTCTTGGACTTGCTCACCAAGCCGGAAATGTATTCTTGTTTCCTTATTTGGCTTGGCCGAAACTTTCCCACAATGGTTTGACCGAATCTCAACCATTCTTTCGAACAGCCCGTCAACGATGACTTATCAACTTGCCTTACTTGGAACCCGCCTTCTTCAACGTCCAAACTTTTCTTAGTTGGCTCTACGGTCCGCCGATCACTTCCTCAAAGTTTGATCGTTCTACAGTCAGTTTATCCCTGTTTATTCTAACTTATCGATGCCTTAATAGTAAGAATGGACTTTGATACTTAGAGAAAAAATCAGTTCTTATTCCATTCATAGAGAAAGAAAAGTTTGGATTAGAAGAATTTTCACTTTCTAACAAAGAAACCTCTTTTACGGACCCTTTATTTAATAAATAAAAATACTCCGGGAGCGGGTCGTTACAGAAATCCTATAACTCCTACAAACTCCTACAACACCACATGGTAGGACTAAGGCAATGGCCGCGAGGAGACAAGTACTTACACCACCATGTGATCGGCAACCTAACACAAGCAGAACGAGAAATGCTGCTAATCCACATAATTGGACAACACCACCACCGGTAAAAAAGACACATGCACTACCACAGTGGCTTACCTCTCCTTCACCGAGTTGGATACCGATGAGATCGAAGGAGGAATGAAAAAGCCTAAAACAAATGCTTAGAAGACTATTGGATTTAAAATATTTTCCATGTTTAATATTAATTCGGCTTTGTAAGCTTATGTAGGATGGTCTGTTTAAACTTATGTTTTGTTGATGTGAAACCTTGGAAGTTTATTATTTTGGAGTTGTATGATTGTGTTGCAACAGGTTTGGAAAACTAGTAATATAAGGTGTTACTATGGCTAAAAGATAAAATTGGTAATACTAGGTTTATTAGGTATTACTAAGAAATTATCAATATTTTTATACAAAAAATTAACAAACACGTAAAACGAGTAAAACAAGTTAAAGAAGTGTGAAACACGTGTAAAACGTTTAAAACATTCTCAACATATTTACACTTATTAATACCCAAGATTGTCGTAATACTACATTTTTCATAGTAATACATTTGCAAAATTTCAACATGTATTAGTAATACCACATCAAAAACAAGACTTTTGTAGTAAAACTAAATCATTTAGATAGTTTAAGATTGAAAAGAAAACATTGGTAGAAAAATATCTGAGAAAAAATGTTTTTGTGTTATTTACTTCATTTCGTCTTCACCATAAAGACATTATTCATAGAAGTATAAGGATGTTTTGCATGAAAATGAGAAGTTTTATGTGGACTTATGAAATTATATTTTTATGCATAATTTGATAATTAACACATATACAGACATATGAATACAATAAATGTAAGTTACATATGACAAAAACAAATAATAAGACGAAAATGTAAGTCTTTTAGAAACATGCATATTACGAATAGTAATTCAATGTAGAAATAGTAGTCCAAAATACATATAGTAGTCCGAAGTAGACCTAGTAGTCCAAAATACATATAGAAGTTCAAAGTAGAACTAGTAGTCCAAAATACATATAGTAGTTATTAGTAGTTTCAAGTAGTCTGAATAACACATAGTAAAACCAGAAATCCTAGTCGTTGCATATGTTTTGGCCCAAGATTGTCCCGAAAATTTTGACACAGGAGCTCCCAACGCTCTAGTCGATTTGGACGAGTTGGCCAATCTAACTTCCCAGCATGCCATCTAACTCCCCATTGGGCGAGTTGGCAATCCAACTCGCCAAACGGGCGAGTTGGACTGGATGAGCACTCTTTTGGCTAAACTTTGTGTTATCCTTTGAGTCCCGATCAAAACGCTTTTCTTTTCGTGTCAGTCGGAGTTTTGTTAAAATTTTATAATCAAAACAATTTGGACGCACAGGGCGGACCAGTGCAACTCGCCAAACGGGTGAGTTGTACGAAAATGAGCAATCTAACTCGCCAAACGGGTGAGTTGTACGAAAATGAGCCATCTAACTCGCCGAACGGGCGAGTTGGACGAAACAAGCCATCTAACTCGCCGAACGGACGAGTTGGACTGGATGAGAACTATTTCGGATCATGATTTCGTTCTCCTTTGAGTCCCGATTGAAACGCTTTTTGTTTCGTCTCAATCGGAGTTTCCATTGAGATTTTACGATCAAAACAAGTTGGACGCCAACTGTCCATCTTGCCCCAATGGGGAGTTTGATTTATTCCCTCCAACTCGCCTCATTGAGAGTTGGGAAAGCCCTGATGAGCTTATCCTTTGTGTTCTCTTTCGAATCTTGATCGAAACGCTTTTCGTTTTCATCTCAATCGGAGTTTCCATTGAGATTTTACGACAAAAATAAGTAAGACTCGCCTAAACTCCTTGGCTTACTCCTACTCGGCCTCTTGGGAGTCCTACTCGCCCTCTTGGGCATCCTAATCACCCTCTTGGACATCATACTCTCCCTTACCTCCATATTTTTGTTCTCCTTTGAACTTCGATCGAAACATCTCTTGTATCGTCTCGATTGGAGTTTCCGTTGGAACTTTACGATAAAAACCGCAAGACAGGTTCGATCCTAAACGCGGCCAGGAAGAACTAATATTTTTACCATTCTTAAGGGGCGTACAGACACAAGAAGAGGAAGGGGAGATGAGCAACCAAAATGGAGAAGAGGTTAACCCAAACCTGCGAAGAAACTAAGGTATGGCCGGCTTGGAACTTTTTGAAATCAGATATGGAATATTCGTAGGAAGGTACTAAGAAATAAAAATGCTTCGGATATCGCCATAAAACCTTAAGGAACTTAGGATCTAGGAGAATAGTCTAGCGATCTAAATCTTAGGAATTTTCCTGTCTTGATCTAGTGTTCTGCGACTGCTTAGGCAGATTTTGCAAACTGATCTAAACTCTCGGAAAACCGAGAAACGATCACTATGCACACTTAGCTCGCTTCCTAAGGAAAGAAGGAACTAGGAACGCGAACGTCGTCTTAAAACCGTCTCGTTCTTAGAAATTTTCTTAAAACCAAAGTATTCCTAGTCGTCGACCTGAAAGTTCTCAAGTCACAATCCTAGCGTCGTCTTTAAACCGACCTGGATTGTTGATCATCCCAATCTTTGTAAGAAAAAACGTACACAGCCCTTCAAAATATCAGTTCAGCCGTTTTCTTTCGTAAAAAAAAGGGTGGGAGTAGGTACATATACTATACTCGTATACTCCCATACTTCGAAAAAAAAATTGTCTCGGCATCAAGAAAACACTGTCGACAAAGCAAACTCTCGTAGTAGTAGACAGAAAATCATTTAGGCCATGCGATGCCTCATTAAACCGATCATCCATTTTCGTATAACTATGACATTTTATACGGAAGAGCCTACGAGAAAACAAGATTGGTGTCATGAAAAATGACTTCACAATGCGGAAAAGAGAACGAGGTAAATACATTCCTCGAGCAAATATCACGAGAAATCTGCGAGAGACATTCTAAATTTACTTCTATGCCATTCACTTCTCGTAAAACTTACGCGAAACATCCTTCGTATAGCCACACCAAGTTATGCGAGGAAAATTTTGGAAATGAACGTAGCAATTTTTACGGAGAAGTGTTTTGGACAATTTGCGTATAGCTAAAAACAAAGTTTTGACTCGTCTCTCAGCGAAAAAACTAAACATTATCTCTTCGCACTACAATCTTACAGATCTCACTCCTTAGCCATGCGGCTTGCCGGATTCTGCCTCCCATCTCCCTTGGTTCTTTCTGATCAGGCATTCATCTTGCACAGAGCTATACGAAGCATCCTTAACTATACACGAAATAAGTGTCAGGGGGGCGACTCTTCACAAAGCACAGTGAAGGAATTCGCATATTCTCAGGGACAAATTTACGCGACCCATAAGTCCTAATTCCTCAAAAACAAAACGTTTCTCTTTCATAAGGTTAAAACAAAAACCTTGCAATACAACACATCTTCAAGCCCGTTAACTCAACCTTCGACACAGCGAGATGTCGCTAACGCTCGGAGAACTGTTTTTCGTCAAAACTTTCCAAAAACTGAATGATCACCTTAAAAACAGTCCGTCCGCGACTATAAAACATACACGCCTTCTTAAACATGTATCCTACGTGAAGGTTCAAAAACGATTATATCTACCATTAATTTTTTTGCTGATCACGAAAAAATCTTAACGTCCTAAACAGACTAAGCCATCTCATAAAGATAGCTCTCGAACACCTGACACAAGGGTAATAGCGCTATAAAAGAAATCAATAATTTTGGTCAGCACTTTCGGGAGACTTAAAAATTCTCCTCGAAGAGATGCTCAATTCCTACCATACAAGTCACATAAGCCGAGAACATATCGCGGACTTCAAAGCGGGACGGAATCAGGTTGAAAGCGATACGGGAAACATAATCCAAAGTAGTCATCGCACCCCCTAAAGCCGTGATTAGACCTAGGTATTTCCCTAAACCCAGCACACTGGTCTCTAACGTCTCAAGGCATGATATCGAAAAGATACGAGATCCTGAAAGCATGTTTCTTTGTCCATTTCTAAACGCTTTTGAAACTTTGGAAAACTTCTCAAACATCTCGAACGAGCACCGAATAGGACGATCCACAAACGATTTGGGAGCGAGATGAAAACTCGTATCCTTCCCTCTATACTTAACAAAAATTGAATCTACTTAAACTCATTTTCAAGTAAAAAGCGTAGTTTATTCATTAAAAAGCTGCAAAGCGGCCGGGATAAAAAGCCACATGATGTCGGTCCCGAAAACATAAATATTGCCACACTCGGCCAAAATAAGCAGCGTATGAGGCTAGTCCCGAGGCCAACAAAGATCCAATATACAATGCCTTTAGTAGCAACATGCCAGATAACATCTACACGACACACAGCTAAACCATAAAGTTCTTACTGGAAAAAAGGAAGTAAGAACCTTAACTCCGAAATGAACTACGAAAGGCTTGATCCCTTTTACAAGGGTATGTAGGCAGCCTTCACAAGGTGCAGCCCCGATCCTACTGCATTCTGCTCTTATAGGAATAAGTAGACCAATTTTAACGGACCTTTTCAAACATTGATTCCGCCTAACTTACCAAACCTGCAAAACCACTCACTAGAACCTTACGGTTCTAACGAGCTGGATGGGCTAACTGTGGGGGTCAAAATCGGTTACGAAGGAACCAACATCGGAAACCTACCGGGAAAATGCGTTATTTGTGTAACAAAGAGATAATGTCTCAAAAAGGGGAAATGGAGAAGATCATGGTCTAATCTCGACTGACCACAAACGAGCGTTCTGCACAGATAGGTCATCAGGAAGAGTTTGTCCAAAAACCGTGGGTAAACATATCCAAGAACGGTAACACAACAAAACGACTAGAAGACTCGATCATCTAACTCCCCGAATGGATAATATGGCTGAGCAAGACGTCCAGGTTGTCGAACGGGCAAATCAAGCCATATGGGCCGACCAACTCGCCCGTAAGGCGATTTGGACGGCTCAGACTGACCAACTCGCCATACGAACGAGTTGGACGACAAGGACCGACCAACTCGCCAAATGGGCGAGTTAGGTGGCACGAGCAATCCGATTCGCTCGTTTGGCAAGTCAGATCAATCAATCCATTTTCACCTCGTCCTCGTTAACTCCCTCTTTTTATACTTGATCAAAATTATCTTTGTTCCGTCTCGATCAAGATTGACAATGGAGCTTTACCAAAAGAACTCGTTTTCTCGAGAAAAGATCGGGTAGATTGTATGAGACGGTAACGGTTAACTAAACACCTAGAATCATACATCCCATATGAAAGATCTTAACTCTCGAACGACATAGTTTTAGCAATGCTAATTCAATAAAATCGTAGAAACGCCTAAGTGAGAAAACGGCTCGATGTGGTCTAAAACTTGGTTAAAAGCCCACTCGCAATTATACCCAAACTCAAGCCCAAATTTCCTTGACGATTTATCTTTTATTTTGCAGGAAGGGATAAATGTTACGTTCGAAAGATAAATGTCAAGATCGGAGGATAAATGTTAAGTTTCTAAAGATAATCTTGAAGATCGAGGGAAAAATGAATATTTCCGCAAAGCGATAACTTCGTCCAAGGGCAGAAGAGGAAAGAGCAAACCGCCTCTAGAGGAATATATAAGGACTTCAAGGGTGATGATGCAGAAAAACACGAAAATCTCCACTTTGAGCAAACTTAGCTTAGCGCTTAGAGCATTAGGCAACTTTCCGTTTTTGTTATTCGAGCTGCGACTCAACTAGGGTTTTGCAGTCTTAGGTTATTAGAACTAGGGATCTCGCCGACAGCTCTCATAGCCGAGGCTCCTATCCTGTTGTAAACGCTCATACGCAAATTCAGAATAAGACTGATTGGCGTGTGGTTTAGCAGATATTCGGGACCTCTGGGAAACTAGGGTTTATCCTGCATTCCTAATTCATAGGAAATCGACAGTGCGAATTTCGGTTCCCACAATATACTTCATCATCTAAATGAAATTACACAAATGGTCACAAAAACCGACCTTCAACATACTCAAAACCCCATAAACAAAATTTCCGAATTTGTTTTTTATCTCCCAAAATATTCATCAAAACTTACAGTTTTTACATTGACCATGATATACACTTCATTTATATGATATTTTAAAAAATCATCAAAAACGGACAAGAATTACCTGATTTTCAAGCTTCAAAATCATCAATGGAGAATGAGGAAGGAGAGCTTTACGCCAAAGAAGAGAAATGTGTGGGCCAGGGGAAACTTGATTGGTTAAGGTTTAATGTGGGCTAAGAGAAATTTGATTGGTTAAGGTTTAATGTGAGCCATGGGAAATTTGATTGGTTAAGATTTAATGTGGGTCATGATGGTAGCTAAAATATAGTTGATAATTTAATTTAAAAAATAAATTATGAAGTGTAAATAATATATAATAAATTAATGATCGGGTTATATATGAAGAACAATTATAAAAGGGTAGAAAGAATAGAAAAGAGATAAGAAGGTAAGTTTTTTTCTAAGAAGGGCATATAGAGTTACTCCCCGATTGGTCATGAACATCGTAAGATGCTGCTCTTTGCAAATCCCAGCATACCCTTGGTTGGGATGAGTAGGCCCAGCATTTTACTTTCACTTTAGGACCATTTCAAATCAGTGAGGGACCTGTTGGGCTCCTCCCACACCCCCTGTATGTGAGAATTTTTTCTTCACGCGACTCGAATCATTCTCGGATGCCGCATGAAGAAGTACAAAATCGTCAATCGGTTAAACGGAAGTACAAAACTAGAAGAAATGAAAAATGCTATGTCGCCTAATAACGTCAAAATCATAGATATATTTGTAATATTTTCCAGTTTCTACTTTTTCTTTATTTTAACCATCAACCAGCTTAAAGGAAAGGCCAAACTGTAAGAAAAATGAAAAAATGCGATGTCACCTTTTTCACATAAGTTATTATTAATAGATGCAAAGGAAAAAGAGATCGATCGGATGTCAATAACAATTCCGAGGATCATCTTTCTATGTGCGTTACCAGTGATTGCTCCAAGGAGAGTTGAGTTGTCGGTGTAAACCTTGAGGTTCAAGATCTCGAGGTCCACAGCCATATAAATCTTGAGCACACAAAATCGTGAACAAGTGGACCCTGTTCAGATGATGATGTCGGATATCCTGAGAAAGTCCAAGTGAGGCTTGCTTGCTTTCGAGATTTATCGTAAGCTGCATCCGTCTTGCATGTTACGGATATGCCATCCTGTTGTGATTCTGAGGCTTGGAGAGCCACCACCAGGTACTACGGCGAGTTTCGAATTTTTTCCTTATGCTTGATTGCCGTAGATAAACCTTTGTGGCTGTTTCTTCAGGTGAAAAGTTTTGATCTTCAAAAAGCAGAGCGTTTCTAGAAGTCCAGATTATCCAGAAAATCCATGGCAGTATGTTACCAATGATTCCTGAAGGAGGGAGGGTAATAGCCTTTCATAACCGAACTACCACTTCCTTGAAATCCATGTTATCGGCTCCCAAACCTTAATTGCAATGGACAGTTGGAGAAGATAAAGTGACCAAAATAAAACGTGAATACGTTCAACATAGTTTCGGCCTTGAACAAACAGCTTAATAAAGATTTCTTCCTTTACTAATAATGTTTAGAAAACTTTCTGAAAAACTAAAGAAGCTATTTTTTTTCTCGTGTCTCTTGTTAGGTTATGATTCACCACAAGTGGATGACAATATACATAGGAACTAGATTTCCTTTTTTATCCTATTACACAATTAATTAGGTATTTTCTTTTCCTAATCCTTATAGCTTAAGTTATCCTAATTCCTTTAAGGATAACTTCCTTTTTCTGTTTGACTTCGTTTTTAGCAATGTTGAAACTTATCTCCAACATTCTCCCTCTTAAGCTTCAAGCATTCGTTCCTGAGGTCTTGGAATCGAATTACATCTCTCATTTCCTTGATTTTGATCTTCGCCAATGACTTGGTCAAGATGTCAGCTCGTTTCTCAGTTCCTGGTAAATGTTCAACGTTGATTTGCTCCCTTTCAACACATTCCAGGAATAAAATGATATCGTTTGTGAATGTGTTTGCTTCAACGATGAAACATTGAGTTCTTGGTCAGTTCTATGGCCGACTTGTTATCAAATCGGATTAGTGTCTTCTCGTTCTTCCTTCATGTAATCTCACTCATCAACTCTTGAAGCCAAATTTCTTGTTTGGAAGCTTTCGTTGAAGCCATAAACTCGGCTTCACAAGATGACAACGCCACCATTTCTTGCTTCTAAGAACACCATGTTATTGGGATTTGTCCAAAACAGAAAAGATGTCCAGTAGTGCTCTTTTCGTCGTCTGGATCAGTGTTGTGGCTACT
>CAJHQP010002029.1:0-95775 GCA_905132765.1 Moricandia arvensis | reverse complement strand
GTTAGTTACAAAAACATCGCCATATGTATTACATATTTACATGGCAAATAAATATAGGACTGGAACGTGCTGAAGCTGCGTTACTAGTAAATTGATAGTATCCTATTTACGAACCAAATAAACGATATGTATTAAAATGTACCCTCTTATACTCTTAGTTCCAGGACAGAGGCCCAAAAGAAGATCCATAAACCCAAGGCAGTGGAATATTTTCGTCTTTGCTCTAGAGTCTAGACTAATCGGAACCATAAAGTCATGTTCATTGCGGAGTTCTTAGATGAAATTTTTAACTTTTGATTTTTCATTTTTACTTTACGGCTAAAAACCGGCTCTTAAAACTCTTATTTAAAAATCGGTTCTTAAAAATTAAGAACCAGCTCTTAACAAAGTTAAACTCCACCTAAGAACCTTCAATAAACATGGTCTAAAGATTTAAAGCTTTTCACCACCGTGACTTTGTGACATAGCCCATGACAAACACACATATGCATCATTAATATGCACATATTTATATGTATATATATTCATTAGTGGGTATACAATGTTTATTTAGAAAGACTAGATGTTCCACAATCTTAACTAGATGGTGTCTTCCTGCGACTCGTCGAGAGGGAAACACGTCTCATCACCGCCGGTATTCCATAGAAAATTAGCGTAATTAGCAGCATAAAAAGAGTTGGTCGGATCGGCATCGATTGCTTCCAAGAAAGTCTCCTCAGCAGCCCAAAGATCGTCCCGTGCTCTCCATAAGAAGGTTGCATATTTGTTCAGCGCCTCTGCGTCTTTCGGTTCCACTCCTATCGCTCTCTTGAAGTACTCTTCTGCTCTGTTACACAAAATATCATATGGAATCACGTAAGACACTAATTCACTAGAGATAAGTAGTGAGACATGTGGAAGGTATTAAATATGAGATGAATAAAGCCAAACCATTCATATGATGATGATGTGATAGAATATGCATAATTGTCTAACCAATATTAGTACAGAAAAGATGAGATTAGCTAGAGACCCTATCAATAAAAATAATATTAAGTAATATGATGCTTAAAAGAGTGTTTAATCAATTGCTAATACTTAACTTATACCCCCTAAACTACAATACTATTATATTAAAGCCAATGACAAAAACATGGTTTAATTCGATTGGGTGGGGAATAAATCTAGACAGACATCAAACAAAGCCACCTTTTAACTTGTTGGATTCTTTTGGGGTGTCTTAAAAGATCCACCGTAAACTCCACTATCATCAGCCCTCAAAGACTCAAAGCTCATTGGCTAGAACTAATCTTGTGTCTTTATTTATTCCCCGCTAGATATTTTTTCCTGTACTGTCTTCTTACTCCAAGAGGAAAAGAAATGGTTCAACTCTATTGGTTTGTTATATTCTGCTGATGCAATTATTATGACGATTTAAAAATAATATTTTAAATTTCCACGAATATGCCCCCACTAGTGAATAGAAAAATCATCGAGCACAACGCCTACTTTTGACTGTTTGCAACATCAACTTGCAGCCTCATAATTCACAACCCAGAGAATCTACTAGGAAGATTCGACGACCCTAACTCCAAGTTTACTTAAGCTAAGATTAATACAAAATGTCGAGAGTAAAAAATATTTATTTACCTGTCGTAGTCATTAGAGACGATGTAAAGGAACTGAGCATAGTTAGCGAGAAGCAGAGGATTACTAGGCTCTTGAGACAGTCCTGTTTGGTAAAGAAGCTCTGTTCTGAAGTAATCAACTTCCTCATCAGCTTCTTCTTCTTCTACTCGAGCATCCAAAGGAGACACGAACCGCTTCCTCGTCTCCTGATCTAACAACGCATTGTCTGTATTTGAGTAATGCATTTGCTCTGCTTCCTCCACTATCGAATTCCACAACCTGAGTTCATCTTGTCCCGACACTGATGTCTCAGACTCTCTTGTCGTTGACCCGAGCGTTGACGAGACTCCTTCAGGTATAATAGTTCTAAACTGTTCCGATCCATCATCACCATCTGCTCCGTTTAACACAGGCCGGATGTTTCCACCGCCGCCATTGTTGTTACCGCCGACGGACGTTGTATTCACAAAGAATGTTTTGACAAACTTCTCGTCTGTTTCAGTGACGGTGGTTAGCTCTGTCACCGGAGCGGCACTGACGGCTAAAGCAGTATTGCTTCCAATGGAATAAACAGTGAAGTTGGCGAGTAGTATCATCACATAGACCATCAAAGTAGGCGTGGCTGAGAAGACTTGCTGGAACAGCCACACGAACGAAGCGTGCATCTCTTCTCTAACCCTAAGCAAGATCCCTTGCAAGTCTTCGTAGAAGAGAACCTCTCTCATATGTAGAGTGAAGCTTTGGAGCTCCCGAATCATAAACACCATAGACGAGAAGGCTTTGTTCATAGAGTCGCAAGCCGATTCGCCGGCTTGCTTGACTCTTCCTCCCATTTTCGCTTCTTCTTTATGATCCGAAGCGAGAGTGGGAGGTCGACGCTGTTGGCTTTCATCTCGATCTCGTGCCATGGCGGATCGATTGAATCAATTGATGTTTTTTGTTCTCTCTCGTGGTTGAATTTGAGAGTTAGCTCTTGGATCTTTTTCGAGAACTCTTCGTCCGAGAAGGGATCTAAGTTTGCGCTATAGACTCTTCGAATTGAATGAGTCTTGGCTGGTTTGGATGGTTTCCATAGCTCGCAGGACTTGGAGCGATGGAGCTTTGTAGAAGGAGGAGTTCCGAAGAGAGCTGAACGGTTCAGTAGACGAGAGGATAGAAACGGTGCGTTGTGTTGTCGTTTTGAAGGAGATGAGATGGCCCTGGAAGCTAGGGTTTGAGAAGGAGAAGGAGAAGGATGAGCCGCCCATTGAAGGAACGGAGAAGTGTATGCTACTTTCACACCCATTCCAAATTTGGATAGAAAATTTCGAGAAATCGAAGATTCAATGAATTTGAGGGCTCGAAAAAACTTTCTCGGGAAAATGCTGAAGCGGAGTAGCACGAGGCAAGTCGCTTCAACTTTTATTAGTTGAACGCGGAGAGAGAGAGAGTGAGACGATGAACTTTATATACAGACGATGTGAAAGGGTTCTTTAAGTTGCACGAGTTTTATCAAAAATATCGAAGATTTAATTAATTGGAAAATTATACGAAATATCACCGGGTTAATAGCGACACACGGAACCTGGCAAACAAGTGCCGGTCCACAAGAACCGCCTCACATGATAAACCGGAGAGTCATAGAGATTTTTTTTTTCTTTTACATCTGACGGTATTAAATTAGCCACGTGTGAAATTAATTTTCTTCTCCCAACTATTGGGATTCTGTTTTTCGTCATTTTTGACACTAGTGAGAAATACTATAAAAGAAAAATTAATGGACGGTCTTGGACAAGCCATGTAGATATTTATATTGCTTTAAAACCAATTCAGATCTGAAATGAGTAGGGTCCATATTTTGGTAACTGTTGCGATTTACGTTCTATATTCATTTTCTGTTTGGTACTCTCTTTTTCTCTTTTCTATGTTATAACAATTTTTTTCCTTTTTATTACACGAGGTGTGCTAGTCGCTTTTTGGTTTAATGCCAGTTACTACTATATGCTATAATGATTGAACATATAATTAAACAAGTGATGGCTGAAATGTATTGCTCGTTGTGGGATTCATGTCCGATGTAAGGAAAGTGAACTACGTTGGTTAGTTTCTCGTATGCGTGTATCATATCGTTTGATAGTGATATATAGGCATGGGTACTTTACCCAAGATATGAAAACCCGAACCGAAACCGATCTAAAAACACCCGACCTAAATTTACAAGTATTATAGGTCCAAATTTTTTTTATCTAAAAGAACTGACTCGAATAGATTCAGATTGAAAGAAAAACTGATTTGAAAAAACTGATTTGAATAGATGTGACCCGATAAAAATCGATTAATACCCAATTTAATAATATGAATATCCGAAACTATGATTTTCTTTTGTATTTCTATATTTTATTTTATAATTTAGTTGAAATATGTTTTTGTTAGCAAGCTTTGTTATTATTTTATAACATTTTTGAGTAATATGATTTTTTAAAAATATAAAATTAAAATTTGTTCTATTTAAGTTAATAATATTTTATTTTAAGTTATTTTGTAAAAATATAGATATATATATATATATATGATATATTTTGACTAAATTTGATGGTCTTTGGGTATTTTGTGTCCCTTTCATATCTTAAATACTTGAACCTAATCTGGATCCGAAACGTATTCGATATTACGAGTATTTTACAAATACTTTAATTATTGATTCGAACCAATTTGGATCTGAGAAGATCGAATCGAACCGAAAATTTACAAGTATTTATTAGATTTAAAATTTTAGGAGGAATTCGGACTCGAAAAGAATCGACTTTAGAACGCCCTTGATATATTTCGAGTTCTTATCTATGGTGGGCTCCGTAAACAAGAATTTGTTAAAGACTAATATGTTTAATTAAACATACTAACATGTACTTCATATAACTAATCAAACCTAAGTTAAACCGCCAATACCAAAATCAACTGAGTTCATTTTGGTTCAGGTTCAACATCATTTACAAAATCAACCACTCTGAACCCAACTAAACAGAACCCAAAATAAACAAAGAAAACTGAAGATGTGATATATAATTATATATCTTGTTGGAACGTGCAAAACTGAGAGGGATGAAAAATCGACGATGGAGAAGGAGATTACAATATGCACCAACATGGCAATAAAATAACATCGTTGAGACAACGACGTCGGGAAGAAGGTGAAGAATTGACGGCTCTCGTTTGGTAACTGCTCATATCTTCTTCTTAACGGTTGATATTTATTCTTCTTTCATTGGACTCTTCTCACACTTCATTTATTCATTTGCCGAGGTTCATTCAAATATCATTTAATACACGTACGGTGGAATCTTTCTTTCTTTATTATCGTCTATATTTGGACCGTCGAGAAAATTCGTGATTATTTTTTTATGAAACATGGATTCTATATGATATTTAGATCGTCTCGTGACTAGTGTTGGAACTATTGCATGTGAAAATATGTAACTGTTGTTAGATTTATACTCTTTCCCGTTTCGTTTTACTTGTCGTTTTAGGTTTTTACACGCAAATTAAGAAACCATTTAATTTTACATATTTTCTAGATAAAAACACAATTACCTATACACCTAACCACATTTCAACCAATAAAAAAATAAAATAACATATACAACTAATAAATTTTGCATTGAAATTATAAAACGACACTTATTTTGAAACAAAAAAATTTCTCTACAACGACAACTAAATCGAAACGGAGGTAGTAGTAATTAAAATAATTTTTAAAACATGCAGTTCAGAGGAACGTAATTATCTCCAGCTACCTTCATTTGTTGTACGTCTATTCATACGTAATTTTCAGTTATTCTCAGTGTATGTTGCTCTTATTTTACATTCACCATTACCTCTTTGGTTATACCAAATAGGCAAATACACGTTCATTAGCTTTCAACAATGCTAGTAACTTCATAGTTTTTTTTTCTAATTTATCTTTTAAAAACTTTTCAACTTTTCTTGATGTGTGGTGTGATTAGTGGTGTATTGTATTGGAAGAAGAATGTTAATGTAGCAAAGTACTAAGAATAGCCGAACATTATGTATGAACAGATGTATAACTGATAGTACTCTTGCTCTAGTTATTTTGTTATTGTATTGATCATAGACATATCTAGAGGTACATACATATATATTCAGTCATAAGAGTTGTTAAGCAAGTCATTCATGATTTGATATGTTTTAATTGAATCAAACGCCAAGGGTAGTACATTAAATATTGTAATCGATATAGAAAAGTGTAGTCGATTTTTTCTTGTTTGTGAGAAGACATAACAAATCATGTTCTTCTTATCATTTTTAATATGTTTACATGTACTCTTCAATCGTGATGCCTTGGACGTGTGTGTAACGCTTCTATCACCTGCGGATAATAAACTTTCCACGCTTGTTCATTTAGTATGTGGACTCTATTTCGAAAGAAAGTGTTAATTGTTTAGAAGTTTGAAAGATTTTATCCTACAATCACTACATGATATTTTTACATGTTTTACTTTCGCTCACACAATACTATAAATTATTTTATGTTAAATCACACTAATCATATAATTTTAAACGGTAGTGACTAAAAATGTAAGTACACTTTCGTGAAAGTATCCAAATCAATTATCATGAATTCTTTCATATATTACGGATGTTACAGTCTCCTCTTAACACGTCGTAAGTATCTGATTCATTACAAGATATATATCTTTAACAATTGGCGTCCTTACAATGGAACCAAGGTTGTGAGCGAAACCACTAAAAATCATATGAAACAGTCCACATAATGTATCAATTAATTCGATAAAGTTGCTGTGATCACATTTAAAACGTATGTTGGCGATAAATAAATTACAAATTTCAAGATTATCACTGTCATACTCATACCAATAAGTCGAACACATGTGGGATCCACTTAGTTCTATAATATATTCTCGTATTATCAACATAGCTCGTCAGATTAAGTAATTTGTATTCCTTTATCTAGCCAAATATAGTAAGAAGGTTATTTGGGTTGTCTTTTTGGAAGTATACAATTCTAAAAGGTGAAAGTAAGTTGGTTACGAATTATGTATGTGATAAAAGTAATTGCTAAAGGGCAGCGACAAGAATGACCAAAGAATTGGACAAATAGGAAAATCAAACACTAAATGTCCGAAAAATGTATGGACGGTAAATAAAACAAATAGAAAATGATAGAATACACCATGTGATATTATATATGGTGTTTGGTTTATGAAGATTGATATGATGGGCGATATGGAAAAAAATAATATGTTGGGGCTGGACCTGAGGTCCATCGCATACTCCTCGTCCGGCAGGTCTGGTCCCTGGCGGCTTCTTCAGCGATGAAATTGTTTGATGTATAGTAATGCAGAAGCATAGCAATTAAATGTCACTGGTGCATAAACATGATTCTAAATATGAATTGCAAAACAGGAGAAGATATCACTTGTAATAAAATATTGAGCTTTTTGAATGATTACAAGTACATTTCTCTAGAACGAACTCTAAACTATGTTAAATTTACTCTTATTGAAAACGTAGATCATCCCCAACGAAAATCGAACTTACAACCGGTAGATCTCTATTAGGTGATCAGAGAATTTTTATGCACTAGGTAAACTCTTCGTTGGTGAATTACTTTGTTCTTCAATGAAAGTATGCAAAGCCTAACTGTAACGTCCCGACCGCCCACAGCTAATGCGTACCCATGTATGTTCTCTTGGTCTGTAGGTCCATCTTGATCCAATGGTCGGGGCGTAAATTTTTCCAAGGCTCGAAATCATTGTTTACTGACCCTGCAATTACCACCCGACTTTTCTCCGTGTTTTTGGCCTCACTCATACGGTATCGCGAATCACTTCCCGATAGTTCACCCATCTTTTCACTACTTCATGCCAAACACGTTTAACCCTGGAATTCTAAACGGATGTGTGACGAAAAAGGTAAGTCAACTTTAGTGATATAAGTAGCCAAATCAATTTTCTGATTCTTTTTTCAATATATCACAACTCGGGATGTTACACCAACACTTATAAAATACAAATAAGTAAACTAAATCCAAAGTTTCGTTATTATCCAAGTCTTTATTAACTTGAACACAACAAAATAGAGCAAACACAAATGCATATACAAATTTGAGTGGATGGTGTGGCTCTTGACAAGATGCTATAGCCAATTTGAGAATCAAACGGAGAGAGACATATCACAAAGGCCACCACGCTTATCACTTCTTATCTTATTTCTACCTAGTATTTATCAAAACCTGCCTTCATATTCAATTCTTATGCATATATGCAACTGATATTTTGTTGGCTACGTAACATAAGATATATCATGGGTTTATGTGGATATCGTTTCTCTATAAATTCTTAATGAACAGGATAGCTATAAGAAATATCTCCACGTCGTATTTATGTTGATATGATGATATCTAATACTTGAACGATTATATGTGGAAATAAATAAATATAAGTATATTGACACATCGATCACCTAGGTTTCTATCTTCTAGTATTCTGTAAGTTATAATTCTTAAATCAATATTTTGTAATTTCTGATAAGTAATAAAGGGTGAAATATATTTATTTTTCTTGTGCGCACGAAAAATGTGAATAAACTATGAGCTTGAGGTAAGTTTGCAAGATAGTTTATCTCCAATTTTCAAAAAAAGAAAAGATAGTTATTTCTTTGGTGGAAATTGATTTGCATGAAGCGTGTTCGAGTGGTACGGACTTGAAAAGATGGTAATCAAGCATTCCATATTGAAAATCTACAGATAAACCCGTTTATGTAACTATGTGAAACATGTATCTAGTTTCTATTGTAGAATAGATGGTGCTATGTAAAACTTATGAACTTGAAATTTTAAATTGGGCCCTTAAAAGACCTGAACTGTCAAAGCGTAATGTAGCCCAATAAAAAACGATCTGTTTTCTTGGAAGATAAGACACGGAACAATGCAATTACTTTGATATTTTCGTTAAAATATAACAAACATTATTGGGAATTTCTTTATAATTGATAAAGAAAATAAACGTATCACGTATTCCGTGAATCACATATCAAAAACCAATGAAAAATACTTAAGCATAGACACAACTACCATAACTAGGGTTTGTAGTAGTCAACATGGAACTGTTTGGGAAAAAGAAGTTGCACGCGTAGTCGGTACGGTCATGGTCTGCGTAATACGCGTTCATCACATAAGACGCATGGCTTAGTGGAGTGTTGGGGTTGTAACAGGCTCCACCTTGTAGGATTGGTCTGCAATCAACTCCATTAGCGCATGCAAATCCGAGATTTTCTTCTAGCTGCTTTCTTTCGACGTTGGAGAGGCCACGCACCATTGTGTTGAGGTTGCCAATGGAAGGTGGTGAATCATGATGCAAGCTAGGAGGAAAACAATGAGCGTTGAAAACGGTGACATCTTTGCTATCTCTTCAATATGAATATGATATTCAAAGAGATGTGTTAGATACTGATCTATGAGAGTAGTATACGCTGTCTTTATATATATATATACTGAACCAACTCCGTAAATGTAATATTTCCAAAAAGAAAATAATGTTTAATGTTAAGACATCAATTCCATTCCATTTAGATGGTTTGAATTAATTACCATTTAATTCTTAAATATATTCTTCATTGCTATACATTTCCTTTTAGAAACCCCTTGATGAATGAATATAGAGAAAATCTCTAAACATTCTTCTTCGAGTCTGTTACTTTATTATTTCTTTTTGGAACTTTTCTATTTCTACAATAAATGGAGAATATATAGAAGAAAATGGAACAGAGGTGAATAAATATTTGAGATTTATGTTTATGAAAAAAAATTAATCGCTAGATAGTCAAAGTATTATAAATACTTAAATAGTGTAGAAAAGATATCTATAATTAGAAAATAGCACATAAACTTTTTTCGGTACGAATGTTAAATTGGTCCGACCTGCCGGAAAAAGAAGGCAGGAATATATCACAGAAACTTTGAAGGTTAACAAAACCATCTCTTCCTAACCGAGAAAGGCAAAAACCAATTACATGGTCAAAGTTTACTTATGTATTGGGTTTGTGATGAAATTGAGTTTCGCTGATATTCTGGTACGCGTTCTAGTTTAAATAGTTCACGTGCATTCAAAAGCCTTATATATGTCTACGATTTTTGTGAGTATGATACTCAATGTACGTGTATTTATATCACTTTTTAATTTAGTTATCAATCGAGAAACTATTAGAATAGGATTCTAAATGACTTGAACAAATTCTTTGAAATTCATCCATTAAAAAACTTAATATATTGTACTGAATCTGTGTTTTTGTTTCTAAACCTAACAAAAACCTTTAGAAGCTTATTTGATAATTTGGTTTCAAAATTTAACATAAACCCCCTAACAATAACCTTTGATGCATAAACCACAAATTAAATATACTAAACACATAGGGTTATCAACCTGCAGTGTAGCTCATCATCAATCTACTTTCTAAAATGAACATAATTCTGCTTTTTCAGTAAAGCACATTGTCTTCAAATCCATTTTCTTAATCTTTGAAGACATACCCGAACTGAGTCTTAATATCTGATACATATTCAAACCTGACACTCTTACTCAAATTAATATCAAGCATGTGAAATATTCATTATCCTAGTCGAAAAACTAGATTTTATCTTCTAAAAAATCATTAAGCATGCTAATGACTTAGTTACTAAGAGGGTAAGCAAATAAATGGATTTGACAATTTGATGAAGCTCTAGCTAGGAAGCTTAGTTAGAGCATTGGTGATTCTATGGTAGTGATTGTTAACAATGTTGTCTTCTCGGTGATTCTCAGATTCAACACCAACCTTGACATTTCAAGACATTTCAAATTTCCCCAAAAATGCCACATCTGGTTCAGCTCGTTACGAGTTCCTCCATACCCTAAAACCTCTAGCACCTTCACTTGACATGTCGATAAACAGCATACTTCCTCCTTCATCTTTCTAGCCACGCAAACACAGGCGTCCCCGCATCTATTTGTTTGATACATAGTCGCACCACTTGCCATCCTCTTTCTTTGTCACTCTCAAAAGACAAAGTAAAGATCTTGGGAAAGACCGGCATTAATTTACCGTATAAGTGAAACGCCTGGGATGTATTATCTATCACAAACCAAAACAAACATATGTAAAAAAAAACCGAGACTATTCACTTTGGATTGAAACAATCAACAACAAAAAAACAAAGAGAAAACCGACCTCAAATGAATTAGGAAACAAGTGAAGGGTTTTAACATTTCTTATTCCTACAACCAGATTTATAACATCAGGAAATATACCATCTTTATTACTATATTCATCATCATAATCATCTTCATACCTATACTCCTCATTTATATCATCATCCTCATTGGAAACACTATCATCATTATAATCATCATCCTCAACACAACAACTACAATTGTCATCCTTTGCATTATGATCCTCATCAAAACCACTATCATCATCCTCATCATCATCATTATATTCACCCAAACAATTGCCATTGCTATAATTTGTATGATCATCCTCACCACCATTACCAGAATCATCAATCCTATCCTCATCCTCATCTAAACTCGCTCCTTTTGAAGCTGCCTAGGTTCAACAAGAGAGCTCAAATCAACATGATCCAGTCCCGCAACATAACTCGAATAGTCAATATACACATTACACAAGACTCAAGAGTCCAAAACACCTCTCTATCATGAGGCTCACAGTAACAACGAAAAGGTTAATAGATGGTAAGTCTCTTAATGGAAAGATTCAACATACCAATGTTATGTCTCAACACCATCCAACGACAACCCGAGGGAAGACCATTGTGTATGAATAATTCCTCAAGCACAGAGCAAAAAGAGATGAGATATTCTTACACCTCACAATCTCTAAACCCAACTGAAACGAGAGAGAGTGTTTTGAGATTCGAGAAAAACACGCCACCACAAAGAGGAAGACCAACAACAAGATAAAACCCATTGGATAATGTGAGCTTGCCGAGCGTATTGCTAGTGAAAGAAACTGTTTTTATAAGGTATTGCTAGTGAAAGAAACTGTTTTTATAAGATGAATACATCGACTCTCCAAATGAAGTTCTTGTGAGATATCAAACAAAGTCTTACATTGTAAATTTAAACAATGAGTGTCTAATACATAAAGAGAAGTCAAACTCTAGTTAATACAAAGTCTTTTGGGAAGAAATCCAAAAGTAAATTCATGCGCGCTTGACTCTTAGGCCCAAAGTGGACAATATCGTACTAATTAATCGAACAATAAAGAGTTAAACATACTCATCACAAACCCAACGGTTCTAAGAAGCTTCGTTCCAGGACTGTGAGAATCCAGTTGTTTACTCAATAACTTTCATGCTTATGTTCACAATGCAAAGAGAATGTCTTGGTGATTGGGGAGTTGGTTAAGAGAACACGTGTTTTTCGACGAAGTCAGAGAAGCCATGAGGATCACCACTTGCGTCACTTAAATCAAGGTTGTCTACAAGAGGAAGCAGATTCCTCCACCTTTTGGAAAAAACCGATGTGGCAGTTGTTTGATGTGTCGGAATCAAGGCATGACTTTGCCAAGAACCCATCTGCTTATTGAATCTCTAGAACTTGTAGAGACTCTTTGCGCAGACATAAGTTAGGGTTTTCTAAAAAGAGAAAGAAGTTTGCCTTGTTTTAGTTGTGTAATCGAACAAGGGATTTCATGAATGAGATAGTTGGAACGTAGCGTTTTATCAGTAACGATGTGGTGTTTTAAGAAAAAGTTATATAATAGAGAAATAGTTCTTGCCATATGAATTTTTATAAAAAGATAGTATAATGAAGAAAAGGAAATCAGAATATCATTAAGGCACATTGTATAAGAAAATAATATGGTGAATTTCACTCTCCAATTCAAAAACAAACAACAAATTGTATGATTCATTCATTCACTTCTTCATTCTACAACCACTAACCAGGAATATACTATTACAATCCTAACTGGTACACTAATAACATTATCCTATATTTAGAAGTTACAGAAGATATCAACTGACCAAGAATCCACAACCATGTTTTTAACAGTAAAACCATTGATGGAAATTGATTCACTGCCCCCAATACTCCCCCACCCCCAAAAAAAAAACTCTAGAAAACAGTTCCAAAACTGAAACAGAAACATAAAATTTATTATTTCCACTTTAACAAGTTACCACCATTTTAGTTTTAACAATTAAAAGTCCCATTAAGGGAAAGTATACTCACCGCCTTTGATCTCTTCCTCCGTATTAATTTTCCTAAACCCTCTAGAAGCAATTTCATAACTAAAAAACTTACTACAAAACAAGTAACAACCACATTTCCGATTTAGAAAACAAAAACTACACACAAAAAACAACTTCTAGAAAAAAAACTACCGACACGTGTCAATACAGAGTGAGAACAGGACAAACAAAGCTGGTCAGGGCTTTTAAGTATCAAACCTCCTTTTATACCCCTTGAATAACAAATAAACAGTTTCAAAAGTAAGGGTATTATCGTCTTTAAAATCAGCTTCAAATATCGTTGCCCCGGGGATCATGGACGCTTTATATTCAGCTTCCACCTCTTAAATCTAACTGAATCACTCAAACAAAAACACAAAAATCACAAAACGTTTTTTTTTTTCTTCTCTGAGTTATCGGAGGAGAATAGAAACAAATCTGCTTCCTCTCTCAGATCGATCTCTAAGAAGAAAAAGAAGAGAGGCTTATCAGATAATCAATGGCGGCTGCGTCGAACGGGAGTGAGTATTTCGACATCGACGTCGAAACCGGCAGAAAATCGTTCGCGCGGCCGTCGAACTCCGAGACCGTTGAGCAGGACGAAGACGATCTGAGATGGGCCGCCGTCGGAAGGCTACCGTCGCAGAGACTAGGGAGCCACCTGGCGGTTCTACGTCGGTCGCAAACGCAGACGCAGACGTACGGTTACGCAGACGGGAACGTCGTGCAGACGATCGATGTTAGGAAGCTCGATCGTTCTGATCGTGAGATGGTTGTTCGTCAAGCGCTCGCCACTAGCGATCAGGATAATTACAAGCTCCTCTCCGCCATCAAAGAACGTCTCGATAGGTCTGTTCACTGCTCTTTCTAATTTATAACGTTTAATAACCACCCGTTACTGGTCGGGTGGTAGCATGTCGTTCCAGCGTCACTAAACGAGCTAAGTTCAAATCCGCCTGCACTCAGATACCCCTAAGGGGTGGCCACTAACATCGGTTTATAGTTTTGCTAATAATGTTTAATATTTGATGGATCTTGGTGTATATTGTAGAGTTGGAATGGAAGTTCCTAAGATTGAAGTCCGGTTTGAGAATTTGAATGTTGAAGCTGATGTTCAAGCCGTACAAGAGCTTTACCGACTTTGGTTAACGTATCTCGTGATTTCGTTGAGGTTTGTCTTCTTCTTTTTTTGTGACTAACTTGTTCCACACGTTACCTTTTGTTTCTAATATTGTATATCTCTTTGTTTGTGTTGCAGCGTCTCTTAAGCAGCTTGAGGATAATGAAGACTAGAAAACACAAGCTAACGATTTTGAAAGATATCAGTGGGATTATTAAACCAGGAAGGTGAATAAGATACAATGCTGAGATTGCTACAAACTATGTCACACAAGCATTAATAGTTTTGCTGTTCTTGTATAGGATGACTTTGCTATTAGGACCACCCGGTTCGGGGAAGTCTACACTACTTCTTGCTCTTGCAGGAAAGCTTGATAAAAGTTTAAAGGTTAGTTTACTCGTGAACTTATCTACTATGCTCATATACATCACATGCATCTTATGTTTGATATCTCTTTTTTTAGTTTGTTATTCACATGTGTCTTGAGATTTATCTATTTACTAGATTCTCTTTGTTTTGATATTTGTTATAAAGTTATTTTTTTTTTTTGTTTTAACAGAAAACGGGTAACATTACTTACAATGGAGAGAATCTTGATGAGTTCCATGTCAAAAGGACTTCAGCATATATTAGTCAAACTGATAATCATATTGCTGAACTCACTGTTCGCGAGACACTTGATTTTGCTGCGAGATGTCAAGGTGCAAGCGAAGGGTTTGCAGGTTGGTGTTCACCACTTTACTATATTAACTTCTTCAAATTAAATATCTTCAAATGTTTCCTGTTTACAGGTTACATGAAAGATCTAACTCGTTTAGAGAAAGAGAGGGGTATAAATCCTTCTTCAGAGATTGATGCTTTCATGAAGGTCATCATCATACACCTCCTTACTTCAATTGATTAGTTTATGATTTATAAGCCACAATCACCAAATACCTTTTGTTCTTTGTTATAGGCTGCTTCTGTCAGTGGTAGTAAGCATAGTGTTTCCACGGATTATGTGCTAAGAGTGCTTGGTCTTGATGTATGTTCTGATACAATGGTTGGTAATGATATGATGAGAGGTGTGTCCGGAGGTCAGAGAAAAAGAGTAACAACAGGTCATCTCTTCCACTCTCTTTGTCTTCTCTATTCTCACTTTTCATCAGCTCTGTTATGCTAACTTATAAATCTTGATGCAGGGGAGATGACTGTTGGGCCAAGAAAGACTTTGTTTATGGATGAAATATCTACTGGTCTTGATAGCTCAACAACTTTCCAGATTGTGAAATGTGTCAGAAACTTTGTCCATCTAATGGACGGAACTGTTCTTATGGCACTTCTTCAGCCTGCACCTGAAACATTTGATCTCTTTGACGACTTGATTCTTCTATCAGAAGGTTACATGGTGTATCAAGGCCCTCGACAAGATGTGGTGGGATTCTTCGAGTCTCTAGGATTCCGTCTCCCACCACGTAAAGGTGTTGCAGATTTTCTCCAAGAGGTATTACACATCCTAACTCTTTTCTTTTGGTTACAATGTCACATCTTAGCCCAAAAATCTATTCTTATGTTCTGTAATGTTGTCATGCATGCAGGTGACGTCCAAAAAGGATCAAGCTCAGTACTGGGCAGACCCTTCTAAGCCTTACCAATTCATTCCTGTCTCAGACATAGCTGCTGCATTCCGCAACTCGAACTACGGGCATGCTGCAGATTCCAGGCTTGCAACACCATTTAATAAGTCATCCGCGGATCCTTCAGCTTTGTGCAGAACACAGTTTGCAATATCAGGATGGGAGAACCTTAAAGTTTGCTTCGAACGAGAGATACTATTGATCAACAGGCACAGGTTTCTTTACACTTTTAGGACTTGCCAGGTAATAATAATAAGTCTTAAACTATTTTTCATTACATCTATTTGTTGCATGTTTCTGACATGGAACATCTTCTATGTAAGGTTGCATTTGTGGGATTTGTCACAGCCACGGTGTTTTTGAGAACTAGGTTACACCCAACAAACGAAGCATATGGAAACGAGTATCTATCTTGCCTCTTCTTCGGCCTAGTACACATGATGTTCAATGGTTTCTCTGAATTGCCTCTCATGATATCGCGTCTCCCGGTTTTCTACAAGCAAAGGGATAACTCGTTTCATCCCGCTTGGTCCTGGTCGATTGCTAGCTGGATCTTGCGTGTGCCTTACTCTATCCTTGAAGCTGTTGTCTGGACTTGTGTGGTGTACTATAGTGTGGGACTTGCTCCTTCAGCAGGCAGGTTGGTCCTTTCTCTAGACATACTTACTTTTAAATATTTGGTTTTAAACTCTTAAAATAAAAACTTCTTTTTGCTCTTTTAGGTTTTTCCGGTACATGTTACTACTCTTCTCGGTGCATCAAATGGCTCTCGGTTTGTTTCGTATGCTGGCTTCTGTAGCAAGGGACATGGTCATTGCTAATACATTCGGATCTGCATCAATCTTAGTAGTGTTCTTGCTTGGTGGATTTGTTATTCCAAAAGGTTAGTTATTATTACTACTTCACTTCATACATAATAAGAGTTCTTAATACTAAAACCCTAACATATTTTGCCAGATGATATTAAGCCTTGGTGGACTTGGGGTTTTTGGATATCACCTTTATCATATGGGCAACGTGCCATTGCGGTTAATGAATTCACAGCCACGAGGTGGATGCAGGTGTGTGTTACAATAATCTCATATCTAAGTTAATAATACTTAAAAGAGTATACAATGCTTAAGTATAGACTTTTTCTTGCACATCAAGCAGCCTTCAGCTATATCAAATACTACAATTGGATTCAACTTTCTCAAGCTACGAAGTTTCCCTGAAAACGACAACTGGTATTGGATTGGAGTTGGTGTACTCATTTGTTATGCACTTCTCTTCAACAACATTGTCACTCTCGCCTTGGCTTATCTTAACCGTGAGTCTTTCTATTAACTAATGACCTTTCTTGTTGATGATCTCTGTAGCAATATTGTGAAGCTTTGTTTTTTTTTCTCTTGTAGCTCTAAAAAAGGCTAGAGCAGTTGTTTTAGAAGATCTCAATGAAGAAACCCAAACTGCTTCAGTATCAGTTGCAAAACAAGGAAGAAGTGAGAAGAAAGGAATGATTCTTCCATTCAAACCATTAACAATGACTTTCCACAATGTTAACTATTATGTTGACATGCCAAAGGTTATATTCATTTCCCTTGTAATATATGAGCCCCTATACTATATGGTTACATAATTGTATTTTTTGAAATGCCAGGAAATGCGTTCTCAAGGTGTACCAGAGACAAGACTACAACTGTTATCAAACGTGAGTGGAGTATTCTCGCCTGGTGTTCTTACAGCTTTAGTTGGATCAAGTGGTGCAGGAAAAACTACATTGATGGATGTTCTTGCGGGTCGAAAGACCGGTGGATATACAGAGGGAGATATCAGAATATCTGGTTACCCAAAAGAACAACAAACATTTGCTAGAATCTCTGGATATGTTGAGCAGAACGATATACATTCTCCTCAAGTTACTGTTGAAGAGTCCCTTTGGTTCTCTGCTAGGCTTCGTCTTCCTAAAGAGATCAGCAAAGAAAAAAAGAAGGTAAGCATGAATGAGACTTAACGCTCCCATCTGGATAGTTTTACTAACATATGTATTTGTGTGTTTGTTAGGAATTTGTGGAGGAAGTTATGAGACTAGTGGAGCTTGATAGTCTAAGATATGCGTTAGTAGGTTTACCTGGTACAACCGGACTGTCTACAGAACAGAGGAAACGTCTAACAATTGCTGTTGAGTTAGTGGCTAATCCATCGATTATCTTCATGGATGAACCAACCTCTGGACTTGATGCAAGAGCAGCTGCAATTGTTATGAGAACGGTTAGGAACACTGTTGACACTGGAAGAACAGTGGTTTGCACCATTCACCAACCCAGCATTGACATTTTTGAGGCTTTTGACGAGGTTTGCCCTAAGTTTTCTTGGAATACAAGAAACGTTAACAACCGGTGATCTTAACGTGTGTTCTTTTTGCTTGCAGCTGCTTCTAATGAAACGAGGAGGGCAGGTTATATATGGTGGGAAACTGGGTGAACACTCTCAGGTTATGGTAGACTACTTTCAGGTACTTCTCTTGGCCCTCCCTACGTAGTTGCTTGTAACACAAGTAAACTATTATTTTAAAAACCCTAAACCTTATACAGGGTATAAATGGAGTACCTGGAATCTCAAGTGGCTACAACCCAGCAACATGGATGCTTGAAGTAACTACGCCTGCTTTGGAGGAGAAATTTAGCATGGACTTTGCTGATTTATACAAGAAATCTGAACAGTTTAGGTAACTATCACAACTCATTTTTCAATCTCTTTCTAACAATCACTATAATAAAGTGATCTCTAACCATACACAGAGAAGTGGAGGCAAACATCAAGCAACTCAGTGTACCACCAGAAGGCTCAGAGCCAATAAAGTTCGATTCAATATACTCACAAAACCAACTCTCTCAGTTTCTACTCTGCCTCTGGAAACAGAACCTTGTCTACTGGAGAAGTCCAGAATACAACCTTGTGAGACTGATCTTCACAACAGTCGCTGCCACTATACTCGGCACAGTCTTCTGGGACATTGGTTCCAAGAGAACTTCCACACAAGATTTGATCACTGTAATGGGAGCTCTTTACTCGGCTTGCCTGTTTCTTGGAGTTAGTAACGCTTCCTCAGTACAACCAATCGTTTCAATAGAAAGAACAGTTTTCTACAGAGAGAAAGCTGCGGGAATGTATGGTCCAATCCCATATGCAGCAGCTCAGGGACTTGTGGAGATACCTTACATTCTCACCCAAACCATTCTCTATGGTGTCATCACATACTTCACCATTGGTTTTGAAAGAACATTAAGTAAGTTTGTACTCTACTTGGTGTTCATGTTCCTCACTTTCACCTACTTCACCTTCTACGGCATGATGGCGGTTGGTCTCACCCCGAATCAGCACTTAGCCGCTGTTATCTCCTCTGCGTTTTACTCTCTCTGGAATCTCCTCTCTGGTTTCCTCGTCCAAAAACCTGTAAGTATTCAACTCTATCAAGTGAAAAATGTAGTTAGATGTTTGATGACTAATGTGGTTTCTATAATGTTGTTGTTCAGTTGATTCCAGTGTGGTGGATATGGTTCTATTACATTTGTCCAGTTGCGTGGACACTTCAGGGAGTGATCCTTTCACAGCTTGGTGATGTGGAGAGCATCATCAAGGAGCCAATGTTCCATGGGACAGTAAAGCAATATATTGAGCAGGGACTTCGGGTTTAAGCCAGGCATGAATTGGTGTATCTGTTGCTGTGCTTGTCGGATTTTGCGCTCTCTTCTTCTCTGGATTCGCACTTTTCAGTCAAGTTCCTCAATTTCCAGAGAAGGTGAAGACGAGAACAAAGAATGACTAGTGTTTCTTTAATGTTTCACGTGACAAACTTTTGATCTTTTTGGCTCTTTGTTACATGTAGTCAGTTGCCTTTTTGATCTTTCTAGTATAGTTCAACTGCAATTTTATTCAATTTGTTTGATTCTTATTCGTGAGTACTAATTAATAAAAAGAATTTTTTTTATCATTATATAAACTAAAAATCCTTTTCATTTTAGAAGCGGAATCATATATAATAATATATATATATATATATATAGTGACATTTTTCTTCTCTAAAGTCATCGCAAATCACAAAGGAGGAATTTCATTTTATACCATAAGTCGATATATACTTTATAAATTATCTTTAATGAATAATTATTTTTAAAAATATCTCAATCTTGATGAAAATAAACTTATTAAACTTTTAAATAATTTATAAAAAAATTAAAAAACTCAACCTCACATTTTAAAACATTAAACGCCTAACAATAATCAGTGAAGTGTAAACCTAAATGTAATATATTTTGATAAATGTATATTTTTACAAAGTGCATACTTAATTATGCTATTCTTTCCAATTTCTCAATCATCAAAGTCTATCAAATAGCCATCTAAAACATAAATATATACTATAAATTTATTTTTTAACTAAAATAAAATATAAATTAATATGAAAAATAAAAAGTAAATTATAATGGAATTATAAGCTATAATAGTGCATATAATAGATAAGCACATAAGAATGGCTGCCCGTAAAGTATTTTTTTCATTTTTATGTATTTGATTTTGGTTTTTATAATAGACATAAGCATCATATATTGTTTTATTTTGTTCAACATTTTTATATATAATACTTTATGTTTTTCAATTAATTTACTTTGTTTGTTTATGTGCACATCTAATATATTGTAATATTTGCTACAAATATTTTTAATTTAAAATATAAAATAAAGAAACGCTTTTAAAATATAATATTCTTTTCCAATTTATATAGCTTGTATACATGATGCTTCTCTTTTGTTTCAGTTTGAAATAATGTTTAATTATAATGGAGAACAATGAATGAATCAATTCATAATTTGAAGATTAAGTATTTCACGGACTACATAAGCACTTTAGACCTGATATTTTAAATAGGTTCGTTAATAGCAAATTTAAGAGTGAAATAAGTAAGTCTGAGTCATAAAAAAATTGTTATAAACAAACTAGAAAGAAAGTAAATGAAGTTCAATACAAAAGAAGGTCAAAAACTTTTAAGAGAAAATGATTAATATTTCCGTATGATCAATACACCAACTTTATAAAATAAATATAAAAAGAAGAAGAATAATACTGGCTAACCACAACGTTCAAATTAACATGATTCAAAAATGATACAATAAACAAAAATTATTATTAATATCGAAATGGTAAATACCAAAAAATAAAATAACAATCAAAAAGTATTTTAGAAAAATTTTAATTCTCCCACACGTTTGCTATCACTTTTCAAATTTACCATTATGACTGATTATTTACAAAATAACTTAAATTTATGATGAAAATAGCACTAACTATTTTAAAAAATATTTATAAACATTTTAGAAACTCAACCCACACAACTTACACTAAATCCTAAGCAATAGTCACAATTCAAGTGTAAACACTCAAATGTTATATATATTTTTGATTGAATGTATTTTTTTTAAAAAATGATACTTGTATTATTCTGAACCAATTTTTCAAGTATATTGTTGAGTATCTCTACTGTATGGAAGCTCAGATATCTTTGCTCCGCAGGTTTTCACTTTTTTATATGTTTTTAAAATAGTCCTCTGTTTTGATATTTATTATTATCCGGAAATATATTTTTGAGTTTGACGATTCTTCTCATTTTCTATGAGCTACCGTCACATTTCTATGCGACACAATCCAATCAGAGTCGTCCAACAGGCCCATCTTTTCAACACGCATTGGTCCTTCACGGAGTACTGCACGGTCATCTTCATGACCCGAACAAACCACAGTTCGATTCGCAGTAGGCTCTTCCAGAAGGCAAATACTGTTATAAGAAAACAAACAATGGTTCGTCGCGTCAACGGTGAATGAACTCTGATGTATCTCTAAGACTGATCAGCCGTGAGGGCTTTGAATTTTCAAAATAATGGAAGCACCAAGACGTCGATCGTCGTCGGAAACAACCGAAGAGCAGCAAACGAGCTCTGACGGAGATGAACAAAGACGACGACATGTTACGGCGGCGAAAGAGGAGTTCAACGACGTGGAGGTGTGGAATACGCTGAGTAATGGCTTCAAGCGTGCGCAACTCGTTCTAGACAAGAATCGTGACTTGATCCAACGCGTCAACGACAACCATCTGTCCGCGAATCCAGAGAACGTCTCCATGAACGTTGGTTTGATTAATGAAATCAACGGTAAATATCTCCAGCAGTTATGGAGATTTATACCGATTTAGCTGTCGATTTCGCTAAAAAATTCGAGGCGGCCAGAGTGGCGACAATACTACGGCAACCACCTCCGGTTCCTACCGCTGTGGACAGAGCTCTTGGTGGTTTCTTGAGCTCTGTTTCATGTCGCAAATTTAGTGTCCAAATAATTGTCAGAGTTAGCGTTATAAGTGTGGTGGATTAGATTCTTGCTATGCCTTCCATTATTGTATTATGATTTTTGACCCTTGTTAAGGTATATTCATGTTTCTGTAACCAGCTTTGTCTCTCTTTGTGATGGTTGTTGCATGTGTATCATTTGTACATCCATCACTACGTTCTTTGATTGATAATGATACAATTCCGATGTTTGGTTGTTGTATTGAGGACTGAAATAACCCTTTGAAGGAAAGATGGTTGCAGGTTTCTCATTGCTAAGTTTTGAATATAGATCATGCGTTCACAACAGATATCCTTTGATTCGAGTAATTGTCGAATGAACATCTTTTGGTGGATTATGCAATAAGTGGGTGGATTAGAAAGAAAATCTCACCATCAAATACACCCTCAAAAGCCACAATATCATTTAGAATTTTTTTCTTTTCTAAAACATTCTCGGAAACAGAAGTGATAGAGAATCCATTCACGGTTTTCTGTTTGGGTATGGACATCATCTGGTATGGTATTTGTTTGAACGGAGTTCGGTCGGATCGAGTAAAGGAGACGAAATTCGTTGGTGGGTTAGTTCGCAAGATATTTTATTAGATCAGAAAGTTTTGTCGGTTACAAATAAGGAAATAGATGGAGGAAATAAGCCGGTGCTTGTAAAGCTACCTGGGGAAGTACAAGTCGGCGATAATACAAAAGAGTAAAATCCTCGCAAGGTGTGTGTGTGTGTGAATGTTCGATCCCCTCTCTGTTGGTCTCCCTTCCCTTAAATATGCGAGCTCCTGTTCCCGTCTTACCCTAGGTCAATTCTTCCTAATGGGTTTGGTTTTATCATGCCGAGCAGCCGGGCCGCACGACCTATCTATGAGCCAAGCTGGAGTTCTTTCTTCGCAGAGCCAGGTAAAATAGTCTTGAGCCGTAATCACGCGCTTGGTCGGGAGCCATTCAATTAAGTTGACATCCTTGGCGGGCTTGACAGGTCCAATATTTTGCTTTTGTGGGCCTTGTGGAAGGATGCAATCCATTTCCTACAATAAACCCCCCCAGTTCACTTGTGAGAGGCGTAACCGGTCCCTGTGAATTTGTGGAGTCAGGTCTGAAATAGAATATTTGGTTTGGCATTGCCTTGACGGATCCTTTCAATCCGAAGTGACTTCTTCAGTTGCTCGGGTCAAAGTACTTCTCTATTCCTAGTCGAGTGGGAGTAGCTTGCAGGTAGATTTGCTCGCCGCAAAGTCCGAGCAGAAATGATTATGACGATATGGATCACATACTACTTAGGGTGAAATTTTGTTGATAACCGACCTTTGAAGTACAATTATTTGGTTTAGGATCGGTCTAGTTGATTCAATTGGATTGACTGGACCTAGTGTCCGCTTTGCTCCGAGAAGTGGAAGCGTTGCGGCTGAGTGTGCGGGAGGGTTTGGTGTAGGCCCGTTTAGATCTAATGATGACGCCGTTGGGGAACCGTCCCCCTTTCTTCTTATAAATACGCGTCCTCCCTGCGTTCTTCCATATTCTTATCTCACTTTCAGGTATCCCTCTCTCTATTAGTTTACTTCTCTCTCTAGATTAGGTCGGTCCTTTCACTCACGAGTCGTTTTCTGTTGATTGCCTGGTATGAAGCATGGCCCCGATAGAAAGATTGTCCAGAGAGCAGAAGGGGAAGGGCGTTGCCAATGAGTCGAGCCCTACAAGAGATTTGACAGTCAACGGAAGCTCGCTCGCTCGATGAATTTAGCCTGATTCATGCTATGATGGATACGGCTTCTCTTTACCTCTCACAGCGTATCTTGGTCGCCGATGCTGCAAAGGTTTTCTGAGGAGAGGGTGAGGGTCAATCCAAAATTGATGATCCCGAGGTTATGGAAAGTAGTGAGTCGAGCAATCCCGAGGGGCATTCCTTGGGTGTAAGGGCGATTGTGTTGATTTCTATCCGACCAGCTTCTATCCGGGTAGGATTTTTTGAAGAGCTCCTGACCATAGCTCCCAATAGGGCTGGGCAATCGGGGTCCCATCGGGTTTCGGTTTGGATACATTCGGGTTTCGGGTTTTCAGGTTCATGAATTTCAGCCCCATTCGGATATTATAAAATTTCGGGTCGGATTTGGTTCGGGTTTAGTCGGGTTCGGTTCAAATTTAATTACATGTCTAAGATCCGGTTAAATCCGAAATAGTTTTGGTTTCGGATACTAATCGGGTTATCAATTCTAAAAATACTAATTTATACTTTATTAAACTCAATATATTTTCAATCATTTCAATAAATTTGTGTATTTAGCTTCTTCAAACCATATTATTGTCCTTTAAAATGATTTTTTGAAACTTGTTGATCAGCCATATGAGATTTTTCATTGAACTATATGTGACAACAATAAACATATCACAAAATCATACATTAATGACAAATAAAAAAATAAAGTTCACAACTAATAATTCTATAAACATAAGAAATACTATTTAAACTTTAAAAAATATTTTTTAAACTTCAAAACAAATTTAACTGTAATTAAATTTCAAATGCAATGCCAAACATAAAACATTAATCTTAGACTATGTATTTGAGTTAATTAATCATGTAATAGCCAACTATTATAGGTACTCAATAATATTTAATGTGTTTTGGATACATATTAAAAATTGAGATTGGCATGGTACAAGATTTTTTTAAATATTGAAGTTTCGGGTTCTTCGGATATCCATTTAACTTCGAGTTCGGTTCGGTAAAACCCATAACCCGAAATAACGTAAAACAAGTTCTAATCGGTACATATGTCGGGTTCGATCGGTTCAGATTTATTTTTATTGGGCGGATTCGGTTTGGATTTTCGGGTTTGGTTTATTTGCCCAGCCCCAGCTCCCAAGCTATTCCATTCTTTGATCGTGGAAGGTCAGACTCGTGGAAACGTGTTTGGAACCTGGTCAACTCTCGACAGTTTGAAGAAGCACTTGAGGGAGTGCGGGGACACTGGTGTGACTTTTCTAATCCCAACGTACAAGCAAAGGCCGTGGATTCCCCCCGATCGGGTTTCAATGTGTGTATGAATCTTACTTTCACGAGGATATAAAGTTGTAGTTCCCCATCCCCCAATTGATTACATCATATTACTTTCGTCGAGACGTGTCCATCTCCCCAGTGTCTGAGTGGTTTTATGGCGAACTGCAGTGGCGTTTATGGTGTTGGCTGTGGAAATCGACATTTCTATGAGTGTTCGGGTTTTCGAGGAACTAACCATTATGCAAGCTCAGCCGAAATACTTTTCGTAGTCAAGATGAAATCTAGATACAATATCCTGGCTGGTCACCTGAACAAGACAGAGCATTGGCAGCGCCACCACTTCTACGTTAAGACAGATGAATTTTTCTTTGAGGAGCCACCGGGGAATGACTATCAAGTGCTTTTGGAACCATAGACTCAGTAGATTATTATAGCCAACCAACTCCTTTATTTTTCGATTCTAATTTTCTGTTTTTGCTCATACTTTGCAGTCGTTCATCCCAACACTATCGCCTATCCTGAGAACGAGAAGTTTTTCGAGAAAGCCAAGACTATCGTGGCCCTCAGCCAATGACGTTGGCCTGAGATTAGTTGTGCAAAGATTCTACGGTTCCAGAAGCGCATCACGAGATGTACAACTCAGGTCTTGTTCTCTTCTCTTTATTTTTATATCGTTCCACATCTATCGATGAATTTGTACAGGTGATTGGGTGTTTGATCTACCATGTTTGGTTGATCCTAGGGTTAAAAAGTGGTTACAACTATTCCCAAGGAAAAAGCAGGCTAAAGTAAAGAAAGCCAAGAAAATGGACATGCCGGATCTCAGTGCCATGTTAGGAGAGGAGTTAGGCTTGATGGGATTGAATTCGCTGACCATGCTGGACATGATGGTCTATGAAATCTGTCTATCGGTGCACCGGCGTCGAGCATTGATGACCTGCCAGCGACTAATGTGGATTCCAAAAATAAGGATCCAAACCCTGAAGCTGAAGTACTGATCAAGAGGACGAAGTGCAAGAAAAGGTCGAGGAGTGACCGCTTTAAAGGAGATGAGTCCTCTGTGGGTATTTATGGCGATGTCTCCAAGGATAAGCAGAGGAAGAAGTCCCGTCTAAAGAAATCAGACCACAACAGGCCGTCTAAGGAGATAGAGGACAACTGAGCCGTGGATTTGGATGCCGGTGAGGCCTTGGAAGAGGGATTGACGAGGAGGAAGTCTTCTGAGACGCTTCCTGAGGACATGCAGACGGTTGAGGACTTGATCTTCTCCGGTGCGTACGTCGAAGCCGCCAGAACTTCCGTCATGGTGGGTACTCTCGAGACCGCATATTCTTTGTTTTTTTTGCTGTGTTCCAATTTTCTATCATGTTTTTTTTTGTCATGCAACATGAAGGCCGTATGAATTTTCTGGTCCGTGAGTATGACACGGCTTTCAAACATATGATATCCCAAAGGAAGATTGTTAAAGCAGAGCTGGAAGGAGAAAGTAAAGGTAGTAGCTCAGGAGGCCTTTATTGAAAGGAAGTCAGAGGAGTTCAAGCAGGCGGCGGAGTAAGGAATCATACAGTGGGACCGAGTGATCGCTTGAAAGAAGGAGGACCATAAAAAGGCCGACGTCCTGGAGCTCAAAATGGGGACTGCCTGGGTGGCTTTGGAAGAGATGGCTTGGGAGAAGGCTGCGCTGGAGCAGGAGAAAGCCAAACTGGAACAGAGCAAGGATGATTTGCCCTTGAAACTTAAATTTGTTTTGATAATATTAGATTTGATGATAGTTTAGAGAGATTAGAAAGAAGATTTGACAAAGAAACAAGACTAATATGTAATCATGATTAAGAGTCTATGAGAAGGATTATGAATTGTCTGATTTTTTCATTAAGTTGAGATTACAAATATATAGAGTAGAGGTTACAAGGGTTTAAGATCAAGGAATGAACATGTGGTCTAGGAGGAGGGATGGAGCGCATATTTTGAACCATAGGCAATGAGAGTCACTCAAGTGGCATCTAGCATCTTTGACCAGAATGCTGGTTACTTTCCAGCTGTTCCAGCCTGTCAAGGCCTATCCTCTGTTCCTTTCCCACAGATGGATCAAGGGTAAATACCCAAGGTAAGCGCATGGTAACTTCTTCCTTTACCCGGATGGCCTTTTACCATTTGGCCGTCCCAAACATTCTTCTCTCATTCTTTAATCACTCAACTCAAATATGAAACTCAACTCAACACTCCCCTAAAGCTTGACCATGTGGAACAAGTCAAGATTGGAATGCTATGAGATCTTCCTCATTAAAAACCTCATAAAAAAACCCATTGGGATAAAACCTTGATGAAGGAAAAACAGTAAAAACCCCATAGCAAGGAGATTAGCTAAGTTTAGTAAGATCAATGAGTCCCAACCGGATGTGGATGGACTCCTTTGTTTTCTGTCTTGCAGCCTTAGTAAACACATCAGCTAGTTGATCCTCACTTCTAGTGTAGCACGGCAGTGTGACTCCTTGTACAATCATCTACCTTACCTTATGGCAACCAACCTGGATATGTTTAGCTCTCTCATGGAACACCGAGTTGGAGGCAATGTGTATGGCAGCTTGGTTGTCCCAATGCATAACCATAGGTGTGGCTTAATCAATCTTCAAGTGCTTTAGTATTCCCTTGATCTAAATCAACTCGTTTGTCAACTTCAACATTGCTCTATATTTTACTTCTGCACTAGAACATGATACCACCTTCTTGCTCTTACATGTAACCAGTTTTTCCACAAATGAAGGTACGATAACCAGTAGTAGACTTCCATCAGCTCTATCACTAGCCCAATCCGCATCACAGTAACCAACAACTTCAATGTTCCCATTGCACCCCATCAAGATCCCTTTGATCTGGTGATCCATTTAGATACATCAAGATTCTTTCCACCATGCGCCAATGGTGCTCCGTTGGGAGTTGCGTAAGACCCGATCCTGGCCTCTCGACCCAACTGAACCCGTGGACTTACTTTAGCCATTTCATTGCTTGTTTGATCCATTTTTAAGTTTCTTATTTACTAAGTCATATTCACATATGAGGTTCATAAACAATCAACAGATAGCACAACAGAATAATTAATAAGTTTGTCTGAATCACTCGGATTCATGTAATCCAATACATAGTTTCTTTATAAGTCTCATAAACAATTACTAGTTCTTCTCTAACTTCATCTAGCCACACGCCACACAACCTTTCACTGACTGAGTCTTCACGGCTCCTTGGCTTGACCACAACCAGCCTCAGTTCCTGAAACCATAAATCCATAAGCATTAATCATAACTGAAGACAGAACAAATAGATTCTACAATGCTTGGTTTGTTCCCTAGAACTATGATAAACCTCAATTACGATAATCATATAATAATTCGGACCTGTCTACCTTACCCTAAGTCAATCAACCAACCACCCCAATGACTTAGAATAGATAGACAGTCCAGATAAACAACCCGTAACACGATCAGGACCGTATCGACCACAGACCAGTCCGTTTACCCAAACAAGGCCTAGGTACGATCGGTCATACCATGAATTATGTCTCGTTAGCCCAATAGACTTCCTTACCTGATTTGGCACTAAGCCTGGATCCCTACAACCGGGTAAGGCCCATCGACTAGCCCAGATGGCATTGCACCCGATCGGACCCTGCGACCCATTACTTCGGTTAAACAACCGTGTACATGTCCTAGCTTATAAGCCATGGACTGAACCATATGGACCGGACAGAACCTGCATCCATTGGTACCGTTTGGAACTCACACCCTTTGGGTCACTTGCACCCTTTGGTCGATGACACCCATTGGTCTATGGTACCTTTTGGTACTCGTAACCCTTGGTAACTCGTACCTCTTGGTTACTCACACCCTTTTGGACTCTCATTACCTTTGGCACTCATGAACCTTGGCAAATCACCCTTTGGGACATTCCAACCGTTCAGACCAACCGCCCTTGCTATGGCATGATCTAGACTGACCCGAATAACCGACCCTTGGTCTTGGTTGCGGTTGGATGTGGATCGATGATGACTAGGGACGGAACCCTTTAGTCCCACAATCACAACCCTTCGTGGATAACCAGAAATAAAAGATGGAGAATGAATGGAAAATGGACTAAGAGGAATCAGATGAGACAATGGAACCAACCAGACCATCGGTTTGGCCACAAGGGCAAACCGCATGAACCCTGGAACCCACGGCCCAACTCTTACCTTGGAAAATACATTAGGGTCTTCCAAGTTCTTCCCCTTATCAGGACTTTCCCATCCTTGATCGGAAATTTTTTCCCAAATGATTACACTCGCCGAAAATATCACCAACCACAATCGGCCTTGTTCTTGGCCGAGAACTTTCTCTCTTTCTCTGTCTCACGTTTTCTCTGAGTATTTTACTGTGGAAATGAATGATAAAACGTGCAGGGAGGACCCCTATTTATAGAGGACGAGGGGGTAAGTCTTGCCCCACGAACAGGCCACGACTTGTTGGTGAAAGGGCTGACTTGGTCGATAGGTTGCACCCCTTGATCACACGCATCCCTTCGCCCATACCTGACCCTTCTTGGGTCGATATCAAGCCCAACCGAGACCCAAACCCACCAGGCTTAGCCATGGCCTTGCCCAAGGGTCCACCAGGCCCCAACCACCATGGCCCACCACCGGCCCGGACCCAGACCAACCGCCCAGAACCCAAACACTCCGTCTAGCTGCAATAGAACTGATCCTCAGCTGGTCCAGCTGAGTGAGCTGGTAGCTCAGCTGAATGAGCTGACCTAGTTAGTGTTTGAGATGAACTGAGCTTGGTCGAGTTGTGTTTACCTGGTCGAGCTGGCCGTACACTTCGTCCAGCTACCAAAACACTTGTCTAGCTCTTTTAACTCGTTTATTTCCCTCTCATTTGGTTAAGTCCTTATAACTTAACCCTATCCTGACCGTGGAACGTTTTAAACTTGATCTAAACGATTCTTAGCTCATTCCCTCGAACCATGGTCAGTCCCATGATCCTTATTCAGGATTGGGGATGCTACAAGTTGCATATGTGTGCTCACCTGATTCACAGCAAAACATATATCATGTCGTTTAGTAATTAAGTATATTAACTTTCCAACAAGCTTCATATAAAGCTTAGGGTCATGGAATGGCTTGCTATCTTCAATCTCCCCCTCACGTGGGACCTTGTATCCATCTTCCAAGGGAATCTTAGCTTTCTTTCCTCCATATTTCCCTGCATCTTTCAAAATATCAAGTGTATACTTTCTTTGGGACATGAACAACCCTTCTTGGATCAACATCTTTTTTTGAAGG
Source organism: Moricandia arvensis (assembly GCA_905132765.1). Taxonomy (NCBI): domain Eukaryota; kingdom Viridiplantae; phylum Streptophyta; class Magnoliopsida; order Brassicales; family Brassicaceae; genus Moricandia; species Moricandia arvensis. Next base: position 65,506 of record CAJHQP010002029.1, on the reverse strand, counting down.
AAGTATTTCATCTCTCCCAAGTCATTAATTTTCAAATACTGACTTGAGAAAATCCTTGGTCGAGTTGATACCATTTTGATCACTTCCAGTGATAATAATATCATCAACATACACAAAGAGTACAACAATACTTGAGGGAGTTGTGAGAGTGAAGAGGTTGTGATCGAGTTCAGATTCACTAAATCCCTTACCATTCAAGGTTGTGCTTAACTTATTGTACCAAGCTCTTGGTGACTCTTTAAGATCATAGATAGCCTTCTTTAGTCTCAACAAATTTCCCTTCTTGACCAAGTTCTCCAAACCAGGTGGAGGATACATATAAACTTCATGTTCAAGTTCTCCTTGCAAGAAGGCATTCTTCACATCCATATGCCAAAGACCCCATTCCAAGTTCACTGCCAATGACAACACTATTCTGATTATGTGGAGTTTAGCCACTGGTGAAAAGGTATCAATGTAGTTTTCTCCATACGTTTGGGTGAACCCTCTTGCCACCAGTCTTGTTTTCCTCCTATCAACCTTCCCATTTGCAAGATATTTGTTTGTGAAGATCCATCTACTTGACACAACCTTTTTTTCTCTTGGTAATTCACTCTCATACCAAGTGTCATTCTTGATCATAGCATTGGCTTCACCCCCTACTGATTCTCTCCATGCCTTATCCATCATAGCTTATTCATATGATTTAGGAATGTTCTTTTCATCTAGACTGGTCATGAAAGCACAATACTCTTCAGGGTACTTAGAAAAGGAACACACAACTTGAGAGGGATGCTCCACAACTTGTGCATTGTAGTAAGTCCTTGTACCAAATGAGCTTGGCGGTTCCTTCCTCAACCTTGCACTTCTTCTCTAATCAGTCTGCTCCACTTCTTGTCCTGATCATCCACATGTTCAACAACCCCATCTTTCCTTAGTATGGAATAATCCATTTCGTTGTTCCATATGGTTCACCCGGCCTTGGTTGATCTGGTCTACCCGGACTTGGTCAATTTGGTTGACCCGGTTGTCTTGATCGATCTGGTCGATCTGGTTCACCCGAATGTCTTGGTCGATCTGGTCAATCTGGTCGATCTAGTTCACCGTCTGTCTTGGTCAATCTGGTTTACCCGACACATGTGGATCTTTTTCTTTTCCCCCAACATCATTTCCAGCCTCTTCCTCAACTTCTTCTTGTTGTTCTTCACCTTCACCTTAATCATGAAAGTTCACCTGAATAGGTCTAGGTTCATCATTCCCCCCCTCCTCATGGTCTAGGTGGAGTGATTGTTGTGCACCCGTCCGTCTTGGACGTTTATCCTTTGGTTCTTCAGTAACACCAATACCAAGTCCTTCTAGGATTATTCTCAGATTAAATGCTCTATCTGATTCGTGGGATAAATCCTCCAAGTATGTCCACTTCTTTTATTCGTAGTAGCCTTTTGTTTCCACAAAATTCACCTCTCTTGATACTAACACCCTTCTACTCACTAGATCATAGCATTTATACCCTTTCTGCGTAGTTGAATACCCAATAAAACATAGCCTTGACACTCTTGGATTCAAGCTTGTTCCGTAGTTCACTAGGAACCAGCACAAAGCAAAGACACCCAAACACCCGGTTTGTATTTGTTGAAAACCTCAACTGGGGAGTGGTCTTGAAGAACCTTGTTATGGATCCGGTTGATCAAATAGCATGCAGATGCCACGGCATCACTTTAGAACCGTTTGGGGACATTGGATTGAAACATCATCGACTGTGCCACCTTTATAAGGTGCCAATTCTTCCTCTCGGACACACCATTTTGTTGAGGAGTGTAAGGACAACTTGTTTGATGTAGGATTCCATAATGAGCAGGGTGTTGCTTGAAAGCATGACTTGTATACTCCCCACCATTATCTGATCTAAATTTTTAAGCTTAGAATTGTAATGGTTAGTCACATAAGTTTGAAACTTTAAATTCTTAAGAACCATATCCTTAGATGACATCAAAGTTATCCATGTGTATTTAGATTTTCATCAATGATGTCACAAAGTACTTATGATTATCCCTAGACAAACAAGGTGCACTCCACACATCCAAAGGAACCAAATCAAATTATTTATCATAAGTAGTACTAGATGTTGGACAAACAGTCTTACAATGCTTGACTAAAATGCAAGCTTCACACTCATTATTTTAAACACAACACCTAGAAACATCAAGTTCAAAGCTCTAACATGAGAATGACCTAGTCTAGCATGCCACAAGGCATCATTATTCAACATAGAAGCATAAGTAAATGAGTAAACATATTCAGGAACATGACTAAGAACTTCTAGCATATATAAGTCTCCCTTGGTTACTCACTTCCCAGTTAGTCTCTTGCTCTCAATATCCTGAAACTTCACATCATTAGGCTAAATGAATTGCATTTTAAATCAAAAGTACACTTCTTCACGGATAGCAAATTTGAAGTGAAGTTAGGCATATAGAAGACCCTAGATTCTTTATTAAACAATTTCAGATTGCATATTCCCTTAATTGGGACCTTCTCACCATTAGCTATCATTACATGACCATGACCTGGTTCAATATCTTTAATAAGTCTAGTATCACTAATCATGTGATGGGATGCACCAGAATCAATTAACAAAGTTTAGACATATTACAAGCATTATATGAATGACAACTTTTAGTTGGTTCATATGTAATCTTAGACTGACCTAGATGAATTATTTGAGTCATCCTTAGTCCTAGAGTGATCAATATTACCATGGTAAATCAAGGATGCATCAAAAGAATACCCAAGGGTGTTACCATTTTCCTTGAAGATCTTGATTAGAGCATCAATGGCTGATCTCCTAATCAAATCGTTTTCATTGAACCTCTGGTTCAGCTGGTTACCAGGTTGAGTGGTTTGATTTGACATAGCCACCATCTCTCGCCCATCTCCTTCATTGATCCGCTTTGAGGTACCCGCAACAATTGTCCCAGCAACACTTGTCCAATGTTGCTCACTGGTTCCATAGGAAAGGTGAGCTCATGTATCCTTGTCCTTCATGAACTTAGCTGGATTTAAGTGTGGGTGTAATATCCAACACTGACTCTTCTTGTGTCCATGCCTCTTACAATGATCACATGTACCATTGAACTTCTTTTATTCAAAACAGTTGTGCATGACTGTTTGCTTGAGGAATTTCAACTTGATTGGCTAGAGAGAGTTCTCTTTTACCTCCAAAGAGTCCAAGAGACCCTTGCTCCTTCTTAATTTGAGCGCATACATCCTCTATATCAGGTAGTTTCCCGGCCCTAAAAAAATGCTTGATCAGGTCATTGTAAGTAGGATTTAAGGTAAGCAAGAGGCCAAATACCTTGTCTTGCTCTCTTCTCTCATTTAGCTCACATTGGTCAGTAGTGTTTGGCCTCAATATCTGCAGCTCCGACCACAAGCCCTGAACTTTCCCAAGTGTCTTGTAAATTCCATGTCCTCTTGAACCAGATTGTTGATTGCTCGCTTTATCTCAAACACCCTACTTAGGTTTGAGATGTTCCCACACACCTTTTTGAGTGTATCGCAAAGATCCTTTGCCTTTTCACAGTAACTGTATGCCTCCAAGATTGAGGGATCCAACGAGCTTTGGAGAATGGACATAACCAACATGTCTTCTTGCACCCACTTGTCCTCCTCGTTTGTGGTATCCTCCTCATCATTTTCATCCTGAATAATGAGCTTTGGAGCTGCAAAAAACGTGATATGTTCCCACAAACCCTTACTCCCCACAACATCATTCTCCAACCGAGACCATAAGAAGTAGTTTCCTCCCTTGAGTGTAACCGGAACCACAACCTTGTTGTTTTCCATTTGAGCGACTTGAAAGAACGATGAGATCCAAAAGTCTTGAGTCTTCTTGTTAATCAAACCCAGATTATGAGCAACTTGGCTCTGATACCATTAAATGTTTTAGATAATCTTAGATTGATGATAGTTTAGAGAGATTAGAAAGAAGACTCTACAAAGAAACATGACTAATATGTAATCATGATTAAGAGTTTAAGAGAAGAATTATAAATTGTCTCATCTTTGCATTATGTTGAGATTAAAAATATATAGAGTATATGTTACTAGGGTTTTCAGAATCAAAGAATGGAAAATGTGGTCTAGGATGAGGGGTGGAGCACGTTTGAGCCATAGAAAAGGCGAACCACTCAAGTGGCATCTAGAATCTTTGACAAGATGCTGGTTACTTTCCAGCTGTTCCAGCCTGTCAAGGCCTATCATCTCTTCCTTTCCAACGGATGGATCAAGGGTAAATACCCAAGGTAAGCGCATGGTAACTTCTTCCTTTACCCGGATGGCCTTTTACCATTTGGGCCGTAGCAAACATTCTTCTCACATTCTTTAATCACTCAACTCAAATATGAACCTCAACTCAACAACACTGGTCAAAGAGGTTAACTTACTATAAAAGTCCTGAATCCGAGGCGTGACCATGAAGCAGGCCAGGGTTCTTGGCTGAAATAATTACAAAGTTCAACCGTCACTTTGGAAACATCTGCAACCGCAATCCTCAACGTGATGTCTAATAGACGAAGCAAAAACTCGTCAGCCAAGGATCCGGGATGAAGAAGTGTCTGGAGAAGCTAAGAGATAGAGGCACGACTATCTCTCAAGCTGCTATCGATGTTTTTGCCTTGCAAGAGGCTCAACTCAAGGGAGAAGCCGCTGAGCTGGAAGTCGGTGAAATCCCGGAGGCTGACCTCTATCCTTCTCCACTCCATCTCCCATCTAAGTTCGTCGACGAGCTTCTCTTCTCTGGCATCGATCCGTTTGGGTCAAAAGCTAACTTGATCAATCCGTTTGTGTCTAACGCCTACTTGATAAATCTGGTGGATATTGCCAACCTTAATGCCTCAAGCAGTTCTCATGTTGATGATTTAGCAGAACTGAGCGTTCCTCCCACTCAAGACTTGGCTCTCGAGGAGGATTCAGCTGACGATCAGGACAAAAAGTCGATGACGAGGTTCATGGGGAAGGTCAGACCGAGCCCCAAGCCGCTGAATCAGAAAAAGTCGAAGAGCTTCTTGTGACGAAGTGACTCAGCACAAGGAGCCCTCCGATAGTCGATGAGGATCAAAGCCAGAACGTCGAGACCACGGATCTGAAAATTTTAGTTTTTTGGCATGCGAGCCCATGTTTGTCTGTAAGTCTCATTTTCTTAGTGGCTTTCACCTTTTTGTTTATGTTTGACAATTTTGATTTTAACTCAAAGTAATTTAGCAAATTTTGGTTTGTGAACTCGAAACTTAACAAATTAGTAAGGGTGGTCTGTCCGAAACCCTTCGGTTGTTTTAATGATTAGTTAGCCGGTCTTTGATTCTGACTCGGCATAAAGCAGTAAGTTATAGACTGTAGATCCAAACAAACGATTGACGAAGTGTCTTAAATCAATTTCAAAGGTTGTCTTGTTTATGTTGCCTGGTAACTGTTAGCGCAGAGTTATGCATTAAAGTAAACAAAATTTGAACCTAAATTTGAACGTATATGTGTTTTTATAGCGACAGTCGGTTCCCAGCTAGCTTAATCTTAATCTCGAAAAGCTTTGGTTGGAAAAAACTTGCTTTGAGATTGGTTAAGAAGCAAGAGGCATCGCTCCGTCAGTCGACCGATTGGTTCCCACAAAGCCTCGGGAAGCCAGTAACTCGACGGGTCCTTCGATTATGTGTCTGATCAGTACCTAATCGTTGGTCGGGTTTGAGTATCGGTATACGGTCCGCTGCAGATATTTGCTTGTGTCGCAGGGTGTAGATATCAGAAGGTTGAGCGATTGTTGTGACCGCGAAGAGTCGATTGCTCGTGGTCCGCTTTCTTGACACATGGCGTACTTGTTTTTTTTTTAACAGCTGGACATGTTAAGGCTGCCTAACGTACCCCAAGGAGGATCAAGCCATCCTTAATTCCTTGAATTTGAGTAAAAGTGTCTTTAGCGGCACATTTACTCAATTTTTTTTACTGACCCGAGTAAAAGTGGAAATTGGTCAGCTTCTCAGGGAGCGAGCACCTTGGTTATTAAGGTTATGGCTTATTGCCCCATCCCCTAACCCACGTGACTCGTAAGATCTGTTTTGCTCAGTGGGCGGGGATTCGACCGAATTTTGTGGATCAACTCAGATGTTGAGTTGACATGGGATGTTAATTGTTGGAGTTTGACTGTAGCGACCATATAGTTCCTATAAGCCTTTTGATCTCCTTGGAGTGTGCGAATTCGGCCGTCGACCCAGATGAACTTGATGCACTGATGGTAATTTGATGAGATGGCTTTCATCGATTGAATCCAAGGGGTGCCTAGGATAACATTTAACGGGGTTTTAGTACTAATGACAAAGAACTTTACTGTACGGGTAACCTCACATGCTTAGAACTGGAGACGGATTGTGCCTAACATGACTTCGGATGCTCCGTTGAAGCCAGTGAGGGTTCGATAGGAAGGTTTCATGTCTCTGAGGTTGATTCCCATCTTTCGAGGGTATCAAGAAAGATAAGATCAACCGAGCTACCAGTGTCAATCAGGAATTTGGTCACTTTGCAATCTGTGATCCCGAGCTCCATGAGGAGAGGATTGTTGTGTGGAACGTGGACACCGATAGCGTATTTGGCCAAGAAATGATCTGAGGATCATTTTTGGGTTGGAGGGTCACTTCTGTGCGGTGTTGACATGGCGTTGATAATCTTTTACTGAGTGTTCCGCGTCACCGCATGGAGGAGAGCAACCCATTATGACGTCGATGTACATTTGGCGCTTGGCTTGTTTCTTCTGTAGTTGGGTTCGTAGATCGCCGAACAATTTCTCAATGGTTGGTTGGTCGGGGTTTTGCCCGCGTGAATTTCGTAGACTATCTATCCTTAGTTTGTTGAGATTCTGCCGTAAGTCAGAGATCTTTGAGCGGTTTAGTTTGCTCACAGATCGTAAAATTTAGAGTTGAGCTTATCACAAAGATCTGAGTCTTCTAACCTAGTGGTTCCCTTGGGATCAGCTGCGACCGATTTCGACTTGATGCCTTCCAAGGTATACATCGTGGAACTGAGATTGTCAATTGCTTGCAATGAACTGACTGACTTGGCCTTAGAGAGTTTGAGTATGTCACGTAGATAGTTGGTGGAGCCTGAGGAGTTGCTCGGGATTTCTGGTTTGCGATTGATCAGGTCGCACAGTCTCGAGGCTGAGTAAAACGCCCCAACCCATAAATCTTTGCAAAGTCGTGAAAAATTCTATGTAAAAAAAATTGACAATATTTCATTAAGCAAACATAAATAAATACTGCAGTTTTAATAATAAATCCGAGTAATATCATAATCATATGAAGTAAGGTTCGTAAAAACTTCCATGAATACTCGTCCCAATGGTCTTCATCGTCCCGCGCTCTGGTTCAAACAACTACTCGTCACCTGCATCACAAAAGGAGGCATGAGCATACAAAATTACTCAGTGAAGACACTCAATACCGCCCAATAATCTATCAGAAAATCCATAATAACAACCTAGCATTCGGTTCCATCATTTTCTACTTATTCATTTTCTTATCGTTAACCATTTCCATACATCGAATACTAACAACCTAGCATCCAGTTCGGGTCACAAATTTACTTAGCTAATTCCATATGTTTCTCATTACTTTAGCCTTTCCTTACATTTCGACCCGAAGGCCCATAAACCTGCGGGCCGTAGCCACCAATGGATGTAGCCAAACCTTCGGCCGTAGCCGTACGTCGGTCGTAGCCGTACCTGCAGCCGTAGACTTACCTCCAGCCAAATCCGTACCTGCGACCTGTAGGTCCATTACGGCCCGTAGCCAAATCTTCAACCCGAAGGTCTAAACCGTTCACTTAACTCAATTCAGCTATTTCTTTCCTTAAACACATTGTACATTTCTCATGACTAGGTTCCTAAGATCATACATCCATTTTTTGAATAAACGTCTTAGCCAAACTTATTCATCAATCCACCAATCTAGCATTCATTTCTTAAGAACACAATAAACGAACATTCCATAAACAAATTCTATCTTGAATTTCCCTATGAACACGATGAATGAACTTTCCATAAAAACGTAAACTCATTCCTAATGAATCAAACCAAGTAAAAACAATTCTTTTTGGACTCCCATGAATCACATCCTCACCTGGATTAATCTTAAAATATTGAAGACTCTGAACTTAGCTGCGTTTTTTTCAGAAAAGTATCCTGTGATCCTCCTTGCCCGATCCTCACCTCCCAAACTATCTCTCTGGAACTGCGTTCTTGCTTTGGCCTTTCCTCAAGAATAGCTTTTGTGTTGTGTCTAGAGTGACAGCTGAATATCCTTTTTATATTACTCTTCGGCTTGCTCACCAAGCCGTAATTTATTGATGTTTCCTTATTTGGCTCGGTCAACACTTACCTTAAAGGCTTGACTGAAACTCTACAACTCTTTCCTTAAACGACTCCCGCAGATCGTCCTTAGTTTCGTAGAATACCGTCCATGATGACCAGTCAAACTTACCTTACTTGGACCCCGCATTTCTCGAATGACCGGACTTTCCTTAATTGGCTCTGCGGTCCATTTATACCTTACTTATACTCTGATTGTTGTATGATCAGTTATCTCCATTTAGTCTAAGTTAATAATACTTAGTTAACAAGGAATTTTGATACTTAGAGAAAATTGAGTTCTTATTCAATTCATAATGAATACAAGTGTTTCCAACACTTAGAAAAACTTTGATCTCTTACAAAGAAACCTCTCCACAATATTATTCTTTAATAAAAAAAAATATACTTCGGAAGGCGGGTTGTTACACTGAGACTCCTCGTCGGAAGAAGTCTATGATCAAGCGATGGTAACCTGAACGCGCTTTCTGTTTCTTGGTTGTTCTTCATCCGGGGGTGTCTCGTCTTGGTCATGAGCAACAATTATGTTATTGTTTGTCGAGATTCTTCCTGTGCGGCTTTGTCTGGAACTTTTGGGCTTTCTTTTCTTTGTTTTTGCTTCAGCTTTTACTGTTCTTTGGCTTCAGCTTGGGCGGTTCGACCTTCGGATTTCCACTGTTGAATGCGGCGAGTAAGGCCTCCTAGAGATGTTTGTATTCTTTCTTTTCATGTCCCTTAACCTGATGGTACTCGCAAAATCTGTGTTGGTCGATAGAGCTGGTGGAACTTGCTCGACTCTGGAATTTTTGATCGTGTCTCTATCCCAGTGGTTCCATCCTTCTCTTGGACAACAAACCGTCGAGCTAGGCAAGCCGTCCTCATCGACGACGTAGACAAAACCTTTCTTTCTGCCAGCTTTGTCATTAGACGAGTGTTGACGTAGTTCGTGGCGGGTATCTGCGGTCTTAGCTGCAGGCTGGTTCGAGGCGTTCTGCTTCTTGATGATTGCTTGGGATCTTCCATTTGGATAAAGTTGTTGGACCGAGCTAGGCCCGGGTGTTCGTGGGCCCCATCAGTTTCAGTTTAGTTGATTCGGATTTTGGTAGTATGCTCCATTTGGGTTTTACTAATTACCGAGTCGGGTTCAGTTAGGTTCGATTCCTTCCCGGTTTGGTTTGGATCAGATTGTAACCAAAGTCTGAAATCGTCCAAAATAATATTTTAAAGCCTGAAAAATTGACAATATTTTTTGTTCAAATATATAAATTATTCAGAAATCTAATTAAAATTAGTTAAAACTATCTAAACTACCTAAAAAGTATTCAATACAACAAGTGACACACACTAAAAAATCTTTTGCATACTATAAAATATCTAAATTACATTAAAATATGTAAAACATTAACATATTTAACGAATTTTGAATATACTGGATCCTAGTTTGGATTTAGGTTCGGTTTGGTTTGGGTCAAACCCAAACTCCAAAGTACTAAGCTCATAAGTCCTATTTGGATATTATTGTATAACGGTTCTTAGGTTCGGGTGTAGGTGGGTATTTTGGCTTGGAGTAAAATCGCCGAGGCTTAGACCGTGCAATGGCATATTGCAGAGAAGACGTCGGGTGTCCGTAGAGAAAATCCCGGAACTTTGAGTGGACGCAATGAAGTGTGCTTGAGAGCTTCTACCGATATGTGGTCGGGAATGTTCACAGTGAAGACAACGACTTTGAAATTTTCCATGAAGTCTCATAAGCTTTGGGGTGGAGGACTGGGAAACTGCCATAAGTCGGCGCGGTTGCTCCTTGGCGAGTGAAAAATATGTATTGTTTTAAGAAATGCCGCGATATATCGTGAAAGTTTTCGACTGAGTTCTGAGGAAGCCTGGAGAACCATGTTAGCGCCGGCCCGACGAGGCTTTCAACGAATATCTGGCAAAAGCCTGTTTCTTTTTCTTCGTCGGCGAAGTTGGCTCGCAACATTGTTATGTTAAACGTCGTTATGTGGTCGGTAGGATCCAATTTGCCGGAGTAGGATGAAAGGCATAATGTTTCCGTAAACTAGAGTCGTACATCGCTTATCCATGGGTAAAATAGGGTTTGAGCGTTGTGGCGAAGACAGTCGATTTGTGGAGCCGAGCTCGTGATGTGGTAGATTTTGGAATGGATGTCCTGGAGCAAGAGTTTGAGCTCAGCGATCTTGGGGATGGTCTCTAGATCTGGGCCATTAGGGTTTTGTATGGCGCCACCGACATTCGTGTTGGTGGTTTGTATGTTGGTTCTTCTGCCTGAGCCGTACGATCTGTGTTGAATAGCTGTCTTGGATGGTCGTAGGGTTACTCGTGTGACCGGCCAGAGGAGAGAGGACATTGGCTAAGGCGGCGAGCTTCTCGTTTGTCACCCTTGTGCTTCTTCCTGTTAAAGGAAGCGGGCCACGACGGTATCCATGAAGTCCAACAAGGTTGGTGCCGCAGCAACATGAGTGGGTTGAATCTATAAGAGTCCTGCTGATCTTCGTTTAATGCTACTTTGTTCTGCTCCACCGGTGGGCACCAACTGTTTAAATCGAATTCAGTCGAAAACGAGTAAAGGAGACGAAATTTGTCGGTGGGTTTGTTCAAAGACATTTTATTAGATCGGAAATTTCGTTGGTTACAAATAAGGAAAAAACAGAGGAAATAAGCCGATGCTCGGAAAGCTAGATGGGAAAGTACAAGTCAGTGAGAATACAAAAGAGTAAAACCCTAATTTCTAGCCGCCAGGTGTGTGTGTGAATGTTTGGATCCCCTCTCTATTTGTCTCCCCTTCCCTTGAATAGCTCCTTTCTCCGTCTTGCCTAGGTTGGTTCGTCCTAATGGGCTTGGTCTTATCAGGTCGAGCAGCCGGGCCGTGCGACCTATCTCTGAGCCGAGCTGGAGTTCTTTCTTTGCGGAGCTAGGTAAAACAGTTCTGGGCCGTAATCACGCGCTTGGTCGGGATCCACTCAATTAAGCCGACATCCTGGGCCGGCTTGACGGGCCAAATCCTGTGTTTTGTGGGCACTGTGGAGGGATGCAATCCATCTCCTAAATTATTCCTTATCCTTTCTCTGGTCCACTAAGAGCTTCAGTGAAGCAGCAATTATAGCTTGAGGCGAGGGTGGATGCGGCTAGTTCCACACCGGGATTAATCTGGTCGAGTGGCGAGGTTGATGTTTGATCCGGGGTTGCTAGCCATAACCCGATGATGTAGTCTTTCGGATTCATAGCCATTAGATTAGGTTGTACCGATTTTATACAAACTTAAATTGTAATTGCTGTTTTAAATGCCCTATTTTGGAAGCATTAATGGAATTTCATTAAGAAATAAGGGAAATTGTTTTTTTTTTTGGCCAAAAAAACCATAAGGTTGTCCCATTAGCATAAAAATGAATGTGTACCGTTTTTTTCCTTTAATGTCCTTTCTATTTTTTCTAAATAAATCAAAATATTTTTTTTTGAAAACTAAAAAATTTAAAAATATAAAATATTGAAGAAATACTTATACCAGTGTACTGGTATTTTTTTGGGGTTGAAAAAGATGTTAAATGAAAATTAAATTTACGATCTACGGATAACAGATGTCGTGTTCTACACAGTAGAATTCGAAATCCACTTTTTGTTATGTGTCATATTTATTTTAGAAAACGTAATCTACTAAAAATAAAGTAATCCAAATAAATGTGGAATCCTCAATCTGCGCTTTACCTACCATTCTAAAGTATGTATAATTAACAATCTTCAGTCTATTAATAATCTTCTTAGTCGTAGAACTTAGTTTCAAACATTGTAATTGTCTTCTACCTATATTATAATTCAAATTCTACGGATAAGTATGAATAGTTGCGAAAATTAAGGAAAGAGTAATTATGAAAATATTTGCAAATATTATGTTTCTTTATCTTTAAATTTGATATTTGAACAAAAAGTAAAAACTCTTCCATTTTTTTTATTTCCGTAAAAGATTTCACAAAGTTTCTTCCTGATGCATATCTATGCCTCATGTGGTGTATGGAAATTGGTCGGAGCTTCTGGATGGAAATTCTATGCTGATGGAAAGCAGGGGGAAGGTTACTTGCTTTGGAATTGAGCTCCACCTATGAAGAGTTTCCAAAAGATCGTTTTGGATGATTTTGGTCTCGAAGACAATGCTAGCGATTTGGAGTTTAGTTATCTACCTATTTGGATTGATCAATTCATCCGGATGTCCACCAGCGAGAATTGGAAAACTCACGAGAACTGAAAAATTTCCTAGAGTATTTTAAGAAGAATCAGTCAACTCGATTGTGCGTACCTATAAAGGTAAGCATGGGAATTCAAATAAAGTCGACATTGATCTTAATAAGGTGCCAACTCATTCAACTACAGGTGGAGAGGAGAGAAATCCTTGTAACAATGGGGCTGGTCCAAGTAATGTTATGGCTATGAAGCAACTCGAGGTTGATGGAAATGATTATGATGATGTCACCATCATGTCTGGAAAAGAAAACCGAGAAAAGGTGGGAAGATATCTCTGGTCGAATTGGTTAAGAAAGGGGATCTTTCGTTAAGAAAAAAATGTTGAAGGCGAGGTTTGAGCTATGTGCAATGAGGCACCACTTTAACTACAAGGTGATCACATCCAATACAAAATTATGGTGTATTAGATGCGTAGATAGAGGTTGCAATTGGGGTTGTCGAGCAGAGTGTTTGATGGGGTCAACATATTTTATTATCAAGAAGTAAGTCAGTGAACATTCAGTGCACCTTCAAGCAAAACTATTGTCGGGAAGACATCTTCAGCAAAAAAATAGGCGGCCTGATCATGCATAAATATTAAGGTGTCAAAGAAGGGCCTAAAACAAGTGATATTATTCAGATTATGCGTAATGATTATGGATGTGAGATATCAAAATCTTTAGCTTGGGATTCGCGTGAATTTGCAATCAACGCTGTCAGAGGTATTCCAGAGAAAAGTTTTGTGAAAATACCAAAATACTTGCACATGCTGAGAGAGGCCAATCCAGGTACACATTCGTCTTATGAAACTGATGTAAATGGACGAGTTCGATTTCTGTTTTTAGCATTTGGGAAATCGATTAGAGGCTTTAGAAAATTCATCAGGCAGATTATTGTTGTGGATGGAACATTTTTGAAGATTAAATTCAAAGAGGTGCTACTGGTTGCAACTGCTTTAGATGGAAATTCAAATTTGTATCCTATTGCATTCTGTGTAGTGGACTCTGAGAATGATCGGTCTTGACAATGGTTTTTCAGACAATTAAAAGTTGTCGATGCTGATGATAATGGGTTGGATTTTATTTCAGAAAGACAACCGTCTTTAGTCAAGGCACTAGAGCAAGTGTATCCGCTAGCGACGCATGGTATTTGTATTCATCATTTGTTGAATAATGTGATAACACATTACGAGTGGAATGGACTACCTGGGTTGATTTCTAAGGCTTCAAAAGCCTATATAGTGGCTGATTTTCAGAGGTTGTTTGCTCATATTTACAATATCAGTCAAGGAATTGGGAAATATCTTACGGATGTGGATGTCAAAAAATGGGCTAGATGTCAATTTCTTGGATACCGATTTAACATTAGGACAACAAATCCTGCTGAGTCTATTAATTCTGCCTTGCGTACGCCAAGAGAGTATCATGTAATCCTTTTGCTGGATAGTATTAGGGAGATGTTAACACACTGTTTTTTTAGCGCAGGAAACTGATCTCAAAACATACGCATCCTTTGACCAGACATGTGGAGGAAAAAAATTATATGAGGATCCAGAAGAGTTCAACGTTTGAATTTTACTCTGTAACCGACGAACGACTGCTTGTTAGAGGCGATATAATCGACTGCATAGTAGATTTTGATAGACGGACATGTACTTGTGGGAAGTACGACTTGTTGAAGATCCCATGTAAGCATGCAATGAAAGCGTTTTCTTTCTTGGCATAGAACCACACACATTAACAGATTTGATGTATACCACGGGAGCTTGGAGAGAAGCTTATCAAGAGAGCATTAATCACATTGTTGTTCTTGAAGATGCTTGGTCTGTCCCTGAAGATGTTGGAAACGCCCAAGTGCTACCTCTTGAGACAAGAAGATCGCTTGGAAGAAATAGAAAACGCAGATATAAAACCGTTGAAGACAAAATTCGATCATCACAAGGATCACAAAGGGGCCAGCTTCGCCAGTGCAGTAGATGTGGTGTTGGTGGCCACAAGCGAGCAACTTGCAAGATGCCAATATAGGCGATGTGTTTGCTATGTTTTTTGAATCTTCGTTTTTGTTTCATGTTTTCAACTTATTTTATATTTCATGTTTGAGACTTCGTTTCTGTTTTTCAAACAACAGTTGTTTCAGTTGAATGCGTTGGGTTTTATATGGTTCTTGTTCAGTTCATACTTGTGATTCGAATTATTTTATGTGGTCTAAAGTTATGTTCGATCAATCTACCTGAACAGAAGAGAACTCATTCACACATATATTATGTTTAGAGTATTGCTACAAAGGTCAAACAAATCCGTATGCAAACAAACTCTTTGAAGACTTGATATTTAACCAAACTTGAGAATTTCATAAGATTATTCAAATGTCATATTCAAAACAGAAACAAAGAACATTAGATTTAGAACCAAGAGAAAGGAAGATCTCCTAGAATTGGATTTTCCACCTTCAGAGTTTTGTAAAAACAAGTGTTCCTGGGAGGTGTAGCAACATTGTCACGATTGTTGTTTTTATCGAGACCCCTAGAACCAAGAGAAAGGAACATGACCAATATAGCATTACTGTGGGAAGAGGGAGGACTTGATTGTTTAAACGGCAAGTGTGGACCAAACTTGGTCTGCCCAATGAACGGTGAGATTCTCTATTATTAGAATAAGGACGTTGATCATAGCTAGGGGCCGCGCTGTGGGGTTTAGTATCATGATAACGGTCCTCTGGGTAGGCATCTTCTGTCATCATGCCTTCTTTTCTCAGCCTCAGTACGTTGAAAAGCAGTGTTTTATGTGATACCAAAAACTCTATCTTTAGGATGGGGTTATTTGGAAGGGAAGTTCCCTTCTTGATGAAAGAGTGAGAAACAAGTCAAACAATGTTTCTCCAGCTTAATGTATTCAAACTCCACCTATATCAAGGGGGATCAAACCATTTACATCTACTCGAAAACTATCATCAGTAACAACTCTGCTAAAAACATGACTGAGCTTTTTGTCGATTCCAAAGATGGTTTTGTCCATCCAAAAGTGGAAGGTATCCCATGAATCGTCACCCAAAAAGAAATGATTGACGGAAACTGATCTGAAACTATGATATAAGCATATCCATTTCTTATAGTGGTTGGGTACTTTGGGTAGAACTATGAGTAGCTCAGCTTCAGATTCAAAGCGAAACCATAATTTATCCAGTCCCAAATCACGACTTACCACGGTTCCTTCAAGATTCCACACATGTGGTAAAAAATCCACCACTGCTTGGGGTCTGGATAAGAGGGTTTGTAACACAACCCATAATAGTTAGATTATTTGCAGCAATCAAATCGGATGTGTCATAAGAAGTAATCCATTTAGATTAATGGAAAATATGTTCTGACTAGTTGGATTCTTTCTTTCTTTTTACTAAGGTTGGATTCTTTCAACTCGCTGATTAACTGAGTTAATAGAACAACCCAGCTCATAACAAGTAGATTCCGACTAGCATTGATGATTGATTCTTCTATTTGTGCTCAAAAGATCATCATAACCTTCGTAGACCGAACTTCCATGTGTGTAAAGGTGGTCACTAGACTATAAAGATTCTTGTCGGTGAGTCCAATATAGATATATGATACACCAATAATTCAAAATCATCTAAAAGTTTACAACTATCAAATCAATATATTAACTTTATCGGTCAATAAAGATGAAGCTCAAATATACATAGTAAAAACAACCAAGCTTTTCTTTATTTGTTCTTGCTTTAGCTCAATGGTTCTCAAAAACACTAAAAATTAAAGATACTAGGGTCGGACCCGCCCTACGGGCGGGTAAACAAATTAACAAATTTTATAAATATATTTTAGTGAAATTTTAATTTATTTTTAATTATAACTTTCTCAATTTTTACTACAAATTTTACTTTTTATTTGTTTAAAACAAATTATTTATATTTTACTATTTAAAAAAAATCATAAAAATATAATTATCACTTGGTTCACAATATCAATAGTTAAGAGCATTTGGGTGTATATGGCTGCAAGGTAGTGATCAATGACTCGAGATACTTTTTCAGATAGCTTTTCTGAAGATGACAACTATTAGGATCGTGGCATAACCAGATTTAGGCAAAATATTTGACCAAGTGATAGTCATATTTTCACTTGGTTCATATAAATGCTCTTAACTATTGAATATTGCAGCCATATACCTCCAAACTATTTTGTCATCAAAACCCCAGTTTCTAGATTTTCTAAACGAGAGAAAGTCCAAAGAAGTTTCATTTTACTTCATCAGGAGGTAAAAAGCTCGAAGCTTTGATATATAAGAGGAAACATTTAATAGATTAGGATTTAGAATGTGTAGACAAGGATCAAAAGATAAGTGATACAGAGGGCCATGAATGATCTGCAATGACCTTTCATACACATGGATAATTGGTACCAGATGGGTTCCAAACAATCAAGCATGATGGGTTTGTCTCAAGTTATCAAAGACAGCTCAATCTCTATTCTTGCATGTCTCTATTCAGTTCGGCTTCACTGTAAGTCAATGAAAAATTCAACCTCTTCTTCACTTGTAAAAATGTGTGACTTACCAGGCTTGGTTTCTATCGTTTGGGTTCATTATGGTTATTATTCTCCAACACAAGCTGCAATCACCAAGCATCTATCCAAATACTCTGTGTTTGGTTCTCTATCCAATGTGGGGGGGGGGGGGGGGGGGGGCTATGGTTGGTACAATTGCCAGTGGTAAGATTGCAGAATACATCTGACGAAAAGAGGTATAGCTTGTGTCTTTTTTTTTTCCTTTTTTGAACACCAGGTATAGCTTGTTTCTTTATTATTAAAGTACTTTGTTTTGGTTGACAAAAAAGTACTCCGTTTTGATCCAGGGAACAACTAATGAAATTTACTTTCCTTGCTTTATTAAAACTCTTTATTGTGTATTTCTGGCAGTCTGTGATGAATGTTACAATTCTCAATATCCTTGTTGGTTTGCATATCATTTGCAAAAGTGAGTGTTTGTTGTTTCCAGTTTCTTCATTTGACTTCCGCATAACTTTAACTGCCAATTTGTAAATGTTTGATTAAACCTTACATCATCCTTGTTTTGCAGGAAACTTCTTCTTTATCTGGAAAGACTTTAAGAAGGTTTGGGGTTGAGATCATATCATAATATCTTACACGATAATACTGAACTCATTTTTTTTGTAACACATAGTGAACTCATTTATAAAGCTCAAACTCGGCAATAAATAGGAAAATGATTAATTTTTCTGTTTGCCGCCTCTCTTTATAGTTCTGGACTCCCACAATCTCAGCAGTCGTACTTAGAAGGTAGTGTTACATAGCCGGCTATCAAGTCATCAAGGAAGAAAGGTGTTCGTCACTCTACTCTATGAAAGGTTTTTGTGTTTATATGATTGTGAAATGAAATGATGAATTTATAGATAAAGACACACATATTATAGCTGCAGAGTCACAGACTGGGAGATATGAGAGATGGAATGAATGAGAAATCATGTAAGGAGTGGGGAGATGAATTAATTGAAACATTAATGTGAATGATTGAATGCATGGAAGATCAGTAAATGTGTCGGTTTCCTTAAGTAGGTGAGAAGTTACGCACGGGAATCCACAACAACGGTAACTTCCACCAGAGATTGGTCGGAAATTGTCGACCCTCGTAACCCAGTTGGAGCTCCATATTCAGTTTGACAAACATGAGCTCAACAATGGTGGAAACCCTCGACAGCTATTTTTCTTCGTCGAAGTCGTGAAGATAAAAACAATTATAATAGGATCCAATGATTGTATTAGAAGTACAATTGAGTTATTCTTTTTAGGCTCAAAACAATTGTTTTTACGAAATCCCAAATCTAACATCACCAACCAAAAGAATAAAATAAATATGTGAAGTGTCACGTGTCATCATTTCAGAAGACTAATTAGTAACGTGGAGACCCTTGAGAGAATAAACTCTACTTTATATAATAAGATTAACAATATATTATTTGAATCTTAGAAACCGAAAACTTGCTCTTAAAATATCTCTTTGAGAGTTTTGGAGCACCATCATTGGTTCTTTTTTAGAATAGTCTTTAGCTACAAAAATTAATAAATAATGAAATAGTAGGCGAGAAGGACACCAAAATGTAAGAAACGTATATGTGGAACTATTCTTGAGAGACTATGGTACTCATGTGTCATTTCTAATTGATATACTTTATTTATATTTTAAATTTAATTAATCGATCAACTTATTAATATATAATATAAGATATTCACTTTTATGAAATCAACCACTAATTTTGCTCTTTAAAAAGGGTTTTAGGTCTTTAAAATACTTTTTCTAATTATATATATATATATAATATATATATTATATATATATTAGATTTGTTCTCTTCTTATGGTATGTGGAAGAGGGTTAGCTGATACATGTCATATATTTTTATTTTTACATTTTAGGTCTTTCTTTTATAATTATTGCAAATAATTAGCTCATCACTTTTAATTGTGCACTATACAATCCTTCTTAAATTTATTTTTTGGTCACTAAAATTCAAGATGAATAAAGATATAAGTAAAATAGTATAAATGTATTTTAAATATTTAATTTATTCACAATAAAAAATAAAACAAACTTGCACTATTTTATTATTTTATTATTTTATATTATTTCATTTAAATATTATATATTTATTTTACTATTAAAAATAAAAAATATTCAAACTAAAAAAATAGAGCACAACACAAAATCTAAAACTAAAATCTTCACAATCATAGAAAAAGTAAAAATGCTATAATAACACTAACTTAATAAAAGTTCGGAGCTGAAAGGAGATCAAGAACGAAGATTAATTTCTCTCACATCATCATAGCGTGTTTTGTAAAAACAAGTAGAGATCAAAAAGGATAGAAAGATAAAATCTGAGACAAAGTAATCACCCGAACACAAAGGAGCGTGATCAAGCACCAAAGCAAAAAATCAAGAAAGTGGATTAGAGAAAGAATAATCACCGGAAGGCCAAAATCACCACGAACTAGGAAAACAAATGCCTAAAGCACCGGCAGCACAATCACCAGCTAAAAGGTAAGAAGCACCTCAGAAATTGAACAAGCACAAACAAGGCAACCATGCCAGCGAAAACCCACAAAACTCTGGATATAATGGACCAAAGCTCCAAGAGACTAACTTTATAGGAAAAGAAGGAAACAACCTGAGAGAGAAAGAGAATGGAAGCTAACACCAAGAAACCAGAACCAAGTTTGATACCATAAACAACTATATAATTCTTCCCGCACTAACCTTCATCATATAAAGTTTATAATTTATTTTATTGGCCACTAAAATTCAAGATGAATAAGGAAATAAGTAAAATAGTGTAAATATATTTTAAATATTTAATTTATACACAACTAAAAATAACAAAAACTTTCACTATTTTATTAATTTTACTATTTCTATTATTTTATTTACAAGTTATATATTTATTTTATAATTAAAATTATAAAATAACCAAACGAAAAAAGTGAAAACTAGAACACAACACAAAATCTAAAACCAAAATCTTCACAATCACAAATAAAATTAATATGCCATAATAACTAACTCAGTAAAAGTCTGGACCTGAAAGGAGATCAAGAGCGAAAAGTAACTTGCCTCACATCACCATAGCGGTCTTGTAAAAACAAGCATAGGTCAAAAAGGGTAGAAATATAAAAGTTGAGACAAAGAAATTCTTTGAACACAAAGGAGTGCGATCAAGCACCAAAGCAAAGAACCAAGAAAGTGAGTTAGAGGAAGAATATTTACCGGAAGTTCAAAGTCACCACTAAGCAGGAAAACACATGCCTAAAGCACTGGAAGCAGAACCACCGGTTAAAGGGTAAGAAGCACCTCAAAAATTAAACAAGCACATACAATGCAGCCATGCCAGCGAAAAACCACAAAGCTATGAATAGAATTGACCAAAGCTCCAAGGGACCAAATCTATAGGAGAAGAAGGAAACAACCTGAGGAAAACACTATCCAAATATGGAGTGGCAAACATGGCGAAAGGGAAAGCTACCAAAGACGCGAGCAGCGATGAAAGCTGCAACGAGATAAGAGAACAGAGAGGGAAAGAGAGACGAAACAAAATCAGCAAATCGTGAAGTCTTCATCAAGCTATGAAAGAGGGCATAGAAGTCAGATCACCGAAAACAAGATCTTGAAAACCAAGATGAGCAGAGACTATCGACGTCAAGCCAACGACGAGGGAGACAAGATCAAAGATGACTAAAATCTGACCCAACTCAAGGAGATGCAATTCCTAACATCAGCTGAAATATAAGGAAGAAGAGGAGAAGCCAATATTCATCGGAACAACTACAACTCCGTGGGAAACAACCGAAAAACTGGGAACTCATAAATCCGATCTACAACAATACCAGATAATTTCACAGGAGAAGAATAAGAGAACGGAGGTGAATCTTTTTCCGGTGATGGTGAGAAGCACCGCACACCCGAAAGGTAACAAAATACATAGATGGTGACGAGCAAGGTAAAAATAAGGAGAGAGGAAAAAATATGCTAAAAGAATAATGTTCAAAATATGAAAAATAAAATATAATGGTGACGCTAAAACATTTAAATCTTAAAATCAACAAATTTCCTAAATGCAAAAATTTGAATTTCAATATGCTTTATATCATAGGCTCACTTCACCACTAATAAGTATTAATACACACATAACAACATATTATTGAAAAAAATAAACACACAACATATTAACATATCACCTACTACTACATATTACAATAAAAACACCAAATAATATACTTAACAAATAAAAATAACTACATATCATATCGTCCAAACAAATCATGTTTAACAATAAAATAATATTCCGCGCGAAGCGCGCACGCGCCGTTATACATGTATAAGAGAACTTGTTTTGAGAACCTCCCACTGAGATTATTCTTAGCTATGGAATCATTGCTTTTGTTTCTTTAGAGAATCGATGTTAATTTAAAACAAGAAAAGGTTTCAACTGAAACTATCAATTTATTGGGCGAGCGATTAGCATAAGTAATTTAGTAAAGCATCATTGATGAAGAAACCACTTGTACACTATTATACTGCCTACTTGTTACAACAACAAATAAATACTGCCTACTTGTTTTCCGTTTAGCAAACTTAATACACTCTCCCTCTGGTAAATGCATTGTTGTAGATAAATCATAACCTTTTTCTTAGTTTCTTAGCTTTTAATTAGATGTTGAATGGTTTGCAACTGAATACATGTGAAAACATAGATTTATTAATATTAACAAGTGAACTCTATCAGATTGATGTTGATATTTTTGTTACCTGATGAGGAAATCTATGGATATAATTGATGGGTAGATGTGATCCTTAGACAGCTTTACCAGCAAAAATCCCAAACAACCAAAAAATAAAATAGCTAGACATGTATTAAACTAGTTAGCGAGACAAGAAGACGTTGCTCGTTTTCCCTCTCCGTGAAACAAGAAAGACAGATCATACTTATAAAAAAAAAGACAAATCAGGAAGCAAGACAAGCTTCCCAAAACATTCGACTTTTATCCATCTCATTCACCACCGCACTAGAATCAACGGTCAGGTTTTCACGTTGACTTCTCCTATATCTTATATAGCTGTTCACCTCTCCTTCTCCGTCCTCGTCTTCTTCCTCTCCGGCTGTGAGAGTTATATCTTCTTTCACCGTATCCTCGTGGTCGAAACTCGGTCTCCACATCGTCACACAAGGCGTCTCGTATGAGTTGGCAGTACAAGACTCATCAATATCATCCCTACCGTTATTGTTAACGTTGCATTCGCCGTCGTGGGCTCCCTCGATCTGATCGGCGCCTACGCCGTCGCGATAGGTATCGGAATCTGCAGATGATTCTAATAGCAAGAACGGTGACACATCAAACACCTCCTTTGTTGTGTTCATATTATTTTTCTCTCTTTGTCTTAACAGAGGGTTATGACAAGCTAAGAGATACCAGCAGGTGTGCGTATCCTAGTAACATATATGTACGTTCAATATGTATATATATGCAAGCAGAAAGTGGCCATTATTATTTACGACTCACGATGTTTTATATTATTTTATTTAGTACTCCTTCTTGTTTTTAAATAATGTACATTTTAAAAAATTTTACAAATTAAAAAAATAATATTTAATAATTAATCTATTAAATTTTAAAAACATAATAATTTTCTATAAATTTTAACCAACAGTAATTTAATAAATATTTTTTAGAAATTTTAACCAATAATAATTTAATAAATAATTCATTATTAAAAATACATAGAAAATTGAAAAATATTGTTTAATTAGAAACAAGTGAAGTGTGTTAAAACATACTCCATATGTTTCATAAAGATAGATATTTTGAAGTTTTCGCACATATTAAGAAAATATAATAAATTACTATAATAAATATACTTATTTATGTAATTTTCAATTTTCAATAATTTTTGACCAATAATAATTTAATAAAGTCAATTAATTGTTTTGAAATTTGTAATATTTTCATAAAACATAAAAAAATTATTTTTGTGAAATATTTTTTTTAAAATATGTATTATAATAAAACAGAGGGAATATATTATTTTAAAACAGTGGGAGTATATTTTATGAGCACTTTTGTAGTCGTAGTTATTCGTATGCAAAATTAATGACGTGCGAGTTGCGAGTACTTGGGTGGGGTTGGGGGTGGGTGTTCGGCTTCTAGAAGGACGGTGTCTAATAATAAAGTTAATAATAACGTGCGTTCTTTAACAACTTACAATAATATAGACGGACTACTTTGAACAAAAAATATATACACTGACTACACACATAAAACAAAAGCAATTGCCTGGTTTCAATTCTTCTAGAAAGACCTTTCATACACAAGTCCTACTGTCAAAGCTATTAGGCTTTCTTAGTCTCACGAAATACAATTTACTCGCTCAACATTCAAGACTGGCAAGACTTTCGTTTTAGATATCTAAAAGCACAAAGAATTTTAAGAACAATTTTTTTTACTGTTTTATAAACTCTTTAAAACTAAAGCTTCTAATATTTTTGTTAGTTCTTTTATGATTTACTCTCTTAGATCTTATGAAACATTTTCCATTAAATCTATATTTACAGTAAAATGTAATTTTCTTTAATATGTGGGATAGAAAAACACAAACTTAATCTATACAGAAAACTTCATTTTCTTATTCTAGATTTTCTTTTGTGTATATCTTAACATATTAAACACTTATTAATATGTTAAGTTTCCACAAATTTGGAATTATCCAACAATCACCCCCCATAATTCCAATTTGAATTAGGGAGATCAATTTCTTGAACTTCAATTAAGCTTTGTATTTAGTTGAACTTAATCCTTTCTAATGACTTAATAAGGATGTCTACCTTCTGCTCAATTCCCGGCGTTTGCATGTATCGACTTAGAACACCAGCTATGTAACACAAATTTGATATTATGTGAAGTAGATACCTCAAACATCATATGCTTCTTCTGAAATCCATAGCATCTATCTATGGTTCATCTTCAGCCTCTGAGATCTTTAAACTCGACTTCATTTCTACGTGAGTCGTGTTACACACTTTCATCTTTGTGTCACACATGAGTCCTTGAGCATATCCTCCTTTATCTTGATTTCATCTGCTCTTTGAATCTTGTAGATCCACTTTAACCTTATAGGCTCAACACCAGCCGATATATCCATAAGCTCCCATGTTTTGTTTCTTATGGTAGACTCCAACTCGCCTATGGTAGCCTCAAATCTATTATCTTCACAAAATAGATTGAACTCATCTGAGTCAAACTCTCCTCCTTTATCGATGAAACCTAGGTTGAATTTAGGTGAGGCAAACTCTCTTCCTCTATCGATGTGCAATTTTTTGAACCAATAGAATGCCTCACGATTATTTGCTGGCGTTGGTGGTGTGATTCGTCCACACAGATCTCAGTACAATAACTCTAATCGCTTTGATGTACGAACCATGGTGTTAGTCTGAAATGAGTCTCTGATTTTCTTCCCTACGAGACATGTGTTACATTTGCCTACTCTGTGTGTTATTCTCGGGAATGAGTGTCTGATTTGCTTCCCTGCTAGACTTGTATCACACACACTTTATTTGTGTGCTACACTCGACATTCCTACAACCATCTCCTTCTTTACCATGTTGTTCATCACGCTATAACTTATTTGTCCAATTCGTGCATGCCATATCCATGTTGCATCTTCATATCTGACATATAAACACTGCGTATAGCTAATCTCCATCGGGGTCTTGTGGAGATGGTTTGGAGATCTTGTAACACATTGATATAGCCTATTTATTACCAGTTTTAGACCATGTTATAGGCTCTATTTAGGGTTTGTTATGTGTGTCTAGGCTATGTAAGGTCTTTACAGGTTCAAGTACGTTTTGGTGATATATGGAGATACTTGGAGCTTTTGGAGCATTTAGAGGAGAATAATCCGTAGCTGATCGTTGTGAGAGTCAAAGTACAAGATTACCATCGATCGACAACACAACGTTAGCGTCGACCGATGCTACATGACCAAGATCGATCGATGTTGCACATCTGCCATCGTTCGATGTCCAATTCGCAGACATCCGATTTTCAAGCTCAAGTTAGACACAAGACACAAGATTACCCCTAGGCAAGTTTTAACCTAGATTTTAAGGTTATATATATATTTTATGTACTACACTAGAGAGAGAGAGAGAGGAGAGAGAGAGAGAGAGAGAGAGAGAGAGAGAGAGAGAGAGAGAGGTGTGCACCAGCACCCCATGATATTCTTAGGATTTATTTAGGGGAGAAGTTTCATAACTCCTTAGAGAAACTTCCATTGTAACCCTAGTATTTTATCTATGCATTATATTCAGATTATTATTATTACTTTAAATGTCAGAGTAGTTATCAACTAGGTTTAGGGTTGAATGATAACAATCATGGATTAGCCCAAAAGTAGGATTGCTAGGTTAAGTTAATATCCATCAATTGAGTAGTGCTTAATGCTTGCATTCTAGAGTAGCTAACTAGGATCTCGAAAGTAGGAAATGGAGGACTACGAGAGTTGGTTTTGTGCCAAATAGACTCCATTGAACTAGGTTGTTAGGCGCATGCGAGAGCTGGTCTAATTTTCTTGGTGAACATATCAAATCTCGTTCACACTTCCTTATGATTTTACCGTCGATCGACACCAGGCCTTAGCCGTCGATCGATGATCTTTCCTTTTGCTTGCATACGAGAGTTTGAGTTAAAAGGGTCAGAACAATTAATATTTGAGTTCTAGAATATTTACATATCCTTGCCTTATATTTCCTATAATTCATTACGTTGAAACCCTAGATCTAGAATATTTACATTTGTATCTAGTGAATATATCATCATATTTCAATATTTACATTATTAGCATATTTTCATATTGCATTTATACCTTCTAATAAGGAATATTTCCTTGACCTGATTACTTGTTACCAATATATATAATTACCTAGCTTAGTCTTTAGAAATAAAAAATCTATTGTGTGTCATTGTTCTCTGTGGATTCGATCACTAAGTACTACACATGATCTCTCTTGGCAAGAGTATTATTTTGTGTGTTAGGATTAAGGGTTAATTTGACAGTTATTTGTTTAGGATATTTATACCCTGTTATAACATAAAAACATCAAGTGTCAAATTTGGCGCCGTTGCCGGGGAACATTGTTCGCCATTAGATTTATTTTCTAGGATTTAGTCTAGGTTTGTTACTTTCATGTTAATGATTTTGCTTTTTCTTGCTTTTCAGGTGAATGCAAAAGATTATCAGGAGCAACATAGGAAAAGACTTACTTTTCTCAGACCCACAGCAACTCGAACGTACGATCCTCAAAGAAAGAAAACAAGCATCGATCGACAGCATCTACTCAGCATCGATCGACACTTCTTTACGGACAACATCGACATAAATCAGAACTTTAGCATCGACAGATTGATTATATAACATCGATCAACAGCACCTCATCTGCATCAATCGACGACAACAAACGAGTTCAGATGGTTGCGCCTATAATATTGGTTTAAAATGAGAATGGAGACTTGCATGACCTCAATGGTCATATGCGTAGTGCAGGCAAGTGAAAGGATAGACAATCAGGGGATTATAATCCTTGATACACAAGCATAAGCATAAGCAGACGCTGCAATAGCTCAACCTAAATCTAACGCCCAAGCTGCTCAGAGAACTCTTGCTGACTACAACCGTCCAGACCAGTTCTACGCCAACAGATCAGCCATTCTCCCTCCATCTTTTCAGAGAAACGATTTTGAGATCAAGCCCGCTTTCTTCGGACTTGTAGCGCAGAAGCCTTACCATGGGTTGCGACACGAGCACCGTATGGATCATCTGGAGAGATTTGAGGATCTAGTGACTACTATTAAAGCAAATGGAGTCCCTGAGTACTATCTTTTCTGTAAGCTCTTCAAGTACTCACTTGCTAGAGAAGCTTCATATTGGCTTAAGCAACTACCACCAAGATCTCTGACATCCTTGACTTACATTAAGAACGCTTTCTTGCGTAACTTCTTTGATGACGCAAGAACGGAAGATCTGAGGAGCAAGATTGCTACTTTTTCACAAGAACCTTCAGATTATTTCAGAAACTCATGGATCAGATTCAAGTCATACTAGAGAGACTATCCACACCACAAGTTCAACGAAGTGCAGGTTCTTAGCACTTTCTTCAGAGGTATTGGATTACAATATCAGATGGCTTTGGACACAACTAATGAAGGAAATTTCATCACTAGGAGCCTTGAAGAAGCTACAAGATTGATTGACAATCTAGCATCTAGCAGCAGTACCAAGAACACAAATTTTGAGAAAAAGAAATCAGCTCCAACAGTGAGTAAGGATTAGATTGAAGAGGTAAAAGCAAAGCTGGATAATGTTCAGAAATTTCTTTTGCAGAAGTAGAAGCAATAAAGTCTGAAGAAGATGAGATTGAAGAAGGGGATGTGAACTACATTGATGGGAATGGTTTCCAGAGACAAGGGAATCCAGGTTTCAGCATGAACTCCTATGGTACTTGTCAATGAGTAACTTTAATCAGAGTTCACAGTAGAGACCCTTCAACAACAACAGGACATATGGATCTTCATACTACCAAAATCCTCCTCGAGAAACTCATGAAAGCAAGATTGAAGAAATGGTTGATAGAGTATTAGAGGGACATCAGAAGATGATTGTGGATTTCAACGGAAAGATAGATGGTATGTACCTCAACCTCAATACCAAGTTCGAAAACCTTAGCACCCATGTGAAGAAGTTGGAGAATCAAGTGATGCAAACAAGTGAGAACATTAGGAGACATGAGAGCCTGATTAAGGAGAAGATGGAGGCTGGATAGAAGCACCACGTCAATGCATTGATTGATGATGATTTCTGGCAGGAAGAGAAACCCCAAGACACAACTTTCGTGTGGAAAATTCCATGTCACTCAGCAATTCTCGTTCACATTGATCGACGCAAGACAACGAGAATCGATCAACGGTGAAACCTACAGAATCGATACCCTCGTGTGAATCGACTAACTTCGATCGATCCCGTACTCATGACCTCGGTCGGCATAGAGACAGAAGCATTAGTCGACAGTAAATGTCTGGCATCGATGGACAGGGTAGAAACCAAGTTCGATTACCCAACCTCAACGCAAGTCTGATTGTGCGTCCAACAACAACAATTCCAGAACATAATACATACACATCTGAAGCTATGTATCTTGGTAGAGAAGATGAGGGACACTCAAGAGGAGGCGAGAGATCCCAAAGTATCAACGCAGAGAAGCCAATGAAAAGGAGATGGATGGCTTTGCTAAAAGAGTTTTTAAAATTCCTTTAGATATATCTTTTGATGAAGCTTATTATACTCACAGATTGTGTATGTTTTTCAGGAAAAAAGATGATGATATAGAAATCATGTTCAATCACCTTAGAGAGAAGATGAAGCAGAGAATTTGTTTGAAAAAGAAAAGTGATCCTTGGAAGTTTGTAGTTCCATGCTTCATCAAAGGAAACAAATATCCCGACTCCCTCTGTGACATTGGATCTTCAGTGAGCATTAGGTCAAAATCTATGGCAGAGGAGATGAACCTAAGAGTGGAACCCTCCAACGATTCGTTCACATTTGTAGACTGCTCAAAAGTGAACTCAAGAGGGATGGTAAAAGATGTTCCAGTGCAGATCAACAACACCCTAGTCCCAGTAGAATTTCATGTGATGGGCATCATGATAAATTGGAACTCTTCGCTACTACTTAGGAGAGAATTCATGGCTACTGTGGGAGCCATATGCGACATGCAGATAAACATGTTTTATCTATCTCTAATTGCTAAAAATATCATTTGTGAACCTGTCAAAAATAAGAACAAGGCTACGCTGATCGAATTGTGTAATGATGCAGAGCTTATGGCCACATGCTTCTGCTATTACGAGTGCAATGAGGAATTGGTAGATGGAGCATCGATCGACACCCAACCCCTATCATCGATCGACAGTCCTGCAAATCAACAATCGATCGACACCCACCCTTCAATATAAATTGACACCCATAATCCATAATCGATCGACACCCACTATGTTGATTACAATTACAACCCATCCCACCTCGAATACGATGAAAACTACAGAGAAGAAGAGATGATTGAGTATCGAGGGCTTGCTATGGAAGAGGCTGTAGTTTTTCATGTTTCCCATAAACCGAGGAAATCGACATCGATCGAGGACGACCATACGCCATCGATCGATAATGAGCACAAAGCAGAAACCGAACGTGATTCAGCAGAGGAACGAGACAAAGAAGTTATTTATCTACAACCAGATGACTTCGGTATTATGAGAGATCCAGATGGTCACGCAAGAGCTATGGATGGCAGAATTCTAAATGTCACGAAGGAAGATGTAGCAGATATACTTGCAATGGCCAATGGAGCTGGAAAACTTTTGGGTACCAGTCTGATTATCGAGAATCGATCGGTGGTAACCATATACCATCGATCAAAACCAATTCGGCATGCCAAGGATACAGTGAAGCTTACGAAGAATATGATTCAGATTTCAGAGATGAAGAACTGATTGGGTCTCGCGACTTGGCACTGGAAGAAGCTCGTTGGGTAATGAACGTGAGAGTAGAAAATCCAGCATCGATAATCAGCCAATCTTGGCCATCAAACGAAAACCAGAACATTCACTTAGAACATAAGATACATAAGCTGGTTATCTCAGACCCGATGAGTTTGGAATTTTCAGAGATATAGAAGGACGTGCACGAGGTCTTTATGGGAGAATTCTAACTCTACCTAAGAAAGATATAGCAGACACCCTTATTATGGCTGAACAATCGGGAAATTTATTTGGACAACAACAACAACCATC
The DNA here is from genome assembly GCA_905132765.1 of Moricandia arvensis. Classification (NCBI taxonomy): domain Eukaryota; kingdom Viridiplantae; phylum Streptophyta; class Magnoliopsida; order Brassicales; family Brassicaceae; genus Moricandia; species Moricandia arvensis. Next base: position 35,489 of record CAJHQP010002029.1, on the reverse strand, counting down.
GATCGACGCACAAATACCAACATCGATCAACAACGAGGAGAAGAAGCACGAGCCAATTCAAACTCAACCATCGATCGACAACCAGAAGAACGCATCGATCGATACAACTATTCTAGGAGTCAGAGAACATGAAGAAAATATCACTATGTCTACAAAGAAGCAAGTGACATACAGCAGAGCAGAGATTGATGATATTGAGCATGAGATCTACAAAGCTGAAGAGATGTCACTGGATAATTTCTACATGAGGCTTGATGATGTCTACTATCCTATAGGTAAATGCCTCAATAATTTGACTACAAAGATGGATGAGATGAAGCAAGAGATGGGCACTGTTCAGAGAAAGCATGCGAGTAGAACGGATAGAGTGACATCGATCTACAGCAACACCTTGCCATCGATCGATACTGAGTTCGACAGACAGACGTCCGCAGCTGAACATCACTTAGAAGATAGGTTCGATGGAATTGTTTTTTCTCAGAGCCTGGTGAAGGAAGATATTTTTTCAGAAATTGGAGGAGATATGAGACACTACAGCTGCCAAAATTAGAATTCTCTAGCGCAGTATTGAGAATCTACAAAGAAGAAATGCATTCACTAGAGGTTACTAAGGAGATCATAAAAAACGAGAAAACCAGAGGAGATGAGGTAGTCAGAAACTTCATTGGTACATCAGACTGATATTGTGTTTTATTTTGAGTTTTATAAGAAGTAGAAACTTACAGGTTCAACATCGATCAACACCATTAACCGACCATCGATCGACGCTCTCTTACAGAGAGAGGTATCGAGCTTTATACTTAAGCTATTTACTTATGATTTAATTTTTCTAACCAATTCGGGGCGGATTACACTGGAGACAGTGTAATTTAAGTTTGAGGGAGGTTCGCTAATGCTATTTAATTGTTTTTTGAGTTTTATTATATATATATATATATATATATATATATATATATATATATAATTTTTTATTGAATCTAGAAGAGGACTATGATCAAGATTTATTATTGACTAACCATGATATAAGCATCATTCTTAAAAGGTTGTTTGTAGAGATTACTAGAGATACCAAAGTGGATCATCCTTCCACTATATCACATTTGCTTAGAAAGTTTGAAAGAACCGAAGCTGATTTCCAACACTAATCCTGACATTATTTGCTTGCTTTAGGATTTGGTATACATTTGATCGGATTCCTTCTGCAAGTCTGGAAGGTAAAAGTATGTGTGCTTCTGATTCCCCTCTCTCCCCCCTTCAGATTAAAAATAGAGTCGAGTAGGATTTGGTGGCTACAACCATTAAAGCTTGATTCATATGATCCTAGAAAGAGATAAAGTTTAAAAAGAAGTGAGCAGGATCTGGTGGCAAAAAACATTAGGGCTTGATTCATGGAAGTCTATCCAAATATCTCAATCAATGAAAAAAATAAAATGAGACCCTCAAAACAAGGGATACATTGACTGAGAAGAAGTGAGAAGAGAGAGAGGAAAGAAATCATAGAAGGCTACCTATGTGTTCAGATATTTGCAAATGTAATAGTTTATATATCCCTTGATAGATACTCCCAAGGTAAAACTTGCACATTTATTATATGCAAAGAAACGACATCAGTAAAGGGACGAGACATACTAGTATTTGCTAAGTTGTTGGTAGAATGGATTTGGTTGATATACTAGGATAGGGTATATAAAGTTTCTCTGTGATTGATTTGATTGGATGTGGTTGCGATAAAGTAAGGTGACAGTTATACTTAGACATTATGTGAGTCTTCGCTTTTCAAAACCTCTTTCACATGCTTGTTTGCTTGAGGACAAGCAAAAGATTAAGTATGGGGAAGTTGATTTAGCCTATTTATTACCAGTTTTTGACCATGTTATAGGCTTTATTTAAGGTATGTTATGTATTTCTAGGTTATGTTTTAAGTTCTTTATAGGTACATGTACGTTTTGGAGATATATGGAGATACTTGGAGCTTTTGGAGCATTTAGAGGAGAATAATCCGTAGCTGATCGTTGTGAGAATCAAAGTACAAGACTACCATCGATCGAAGACACAACGTTGACATCGAACGATGCTACATGACCAAGATCGTTCGATGTTGCACATCTGCCATAGATCGATGTCCAATTCGCAAAACAACCGATTTTCAAGCCCAAGTTAGAGACAAGACACAAGATTAAAAGATTACTCCTGGACGAGTTTTGACCTAGATTTTAGAGTTTTATATATACTTTATGTATTACACCAGAGAGAGAGAGAGAGAGAGAGAGAGAGGGAGAGAGAGAGAGAGTGTGAGGTGTGTGCACCAGAACCCCATCATAGTTTTAGGATTTATTTAGGAGAGAAGATTCATAACTCCTTAGAGAAACTTGTATTGGAACCCCAATATTTTATCTATGGATTATATTCAGATTATTATTATTACTTTGAATGTTTTAGTAGTTATCAACTAGATTTAGGGTTGAATGATAGGAATCATGGATTAGCCCAAAAGTAGGATTGCTAGGTTAAGTTAATATCCATCAATTGAGTTGTGCTTAATGCTTGCATTCTAGAGTAGCTAACTAGGATCTCGAAAGTAGGACATGGACGACTACGAGAGTAAGTTATGTGCCATAATAGACTCCATTGAACTAGGTTGTTAGGCGCATGCGAGATGGTCTAATTTGCTTGGTGAACATATCAAATCTCGTTCACATTTCCTTCTGATTTACCTTCGGTCGACACAAGGTCTTAGCCGTCGATGGATAATCTTTCTTTTTGCTCGCCATACGAGAGTTGGAGTTAAAAGGGACAAAACAATTAATATCTGAGTTCTAGAATATTTACATATCCGTGCCTTATATTCCCTATAATTCATTAAGTTTGAAACCCTAGATCTAGAATATTTACATTTGTATCTAGTTAATCTATCATCATATTTCAATATTTACATTATTAGCATATTTCCATATTGCATTTATACATTCTAATAAGTAATATTTACTTGACATGATTACTTGTTACTAATATATATAATTACCTAGCTTAGTCTTTATAAATAAGAAATCTATTGTGTGTCATTGTTCTCTGTGGATTCGATCCCTAAGTACTACACATGATCTCTCTTGGCAAGAGTATTATTTTGTGTGTTAGGATTAAAGGTTAATTTGACAGTTATTTGATCAGGATATTTATACCCTGTTAGAACATGAAAACACCAAGTGTTACACATACAAGTAGACTGCCACAGGAATATGTGAGTGTTAAATAGACATCTTCATGTTAACGTCACATCTGTTTTCTGTTGCTTGTCCAAGGCTCAATATATTATGCTTCAGGTTGGGTATGTAATATATGTCTTTGAGTGTCTTCTTCTCTCCAGTCTTGCATACAAAAGTAACAACACCCTTTAAATATCAACACACGGACCATCTCCAAACTTCACCTTCCCTTTGGTGTTGAGATTCAAACTCGAAAAGAACTCCTTATTTTCCGTCATGTGATTGTTCGCTCCATTATCCAAATACCAAACACTTGCATTGCCTTTATCAATATCAAGATTTTTCGTAATCACTTTGTCTTCATTCAAGAACACAACCTCGAGTACATAGAGGGCGTCGGCCTCTTGTGTCTCATTTAGGTTAGTTTCTTGATTCTTCACTGATCTCTCGGGACACACAGTTGCGTAGTGACATGGCTTGTCACATCTCCAACATATCAACTTTGAACGATCATTCTTTGATTTTTTGTCTTTGATGTGTGACACATGGTTTTGGTTGTGCAACATAACTCGACCTCTGCCTCTTCCATTTTGCCCTCTATCTCAACCAAGAAAATCTCCATAGTTCCTCTGAATATGGTGATTATTATCCAAAAACATAATCTTCCTTTGGTCTTCTTTCTGAGTTTCTTCCCCTACACATTCCTCATACGCCTTTAGACTTCCAACTATGTCCTCAACTCCCGTAAAGTTGAGGTCTAGGACTTTCTCAAGCGACGCTACAATATGGATATACTTGTGTCTTTAGAGACCCTTCAAATAACTTCTTTATCATCTTGGAATCTTCTATGTTTTCTCCCAACGAGGTTGCCTTTGATGATAACCCTAATATCTATCCTGCAAAGTCATCCACGGTATCCCTATCATCCATCTTCAACATGTTGAACTCCATCATCAATGTATAACGTCTTACCTCCCTTACACGATCAGCTCCAAGGTGTCGTGACTTGATAGCGTTCCAGATGTCTTTTGATGCGGTTTGTTCTCCCACCTGGAGAATCAAAGTTTTGGGAACAGATTTAAACAAAATAGCAGTCGCAACGTTGTTCTTCTTTTGATCATCCGAACCAGGTTCTATCGTGTCACATACTTCATGAACACGCATAACCTTCATCCTCATCGACCAAACTGTATAGTTTGTCGAGTTCAACATCAGACATTGGATGGATGGTGCATCTCTAGTCATATCCGCCATCTTAAGTTTGTGATCTCTTAACACTCACCAGGAGTGAAGCTTCAACTTAAGCTAAGATTGAGTCTCCAACCTGAGGCTCTGATACAAATTCAGATCTTTAGAAACACAAAGAATTATAAGAACAACTTATTCTTATTGCTTTAGAAACTCTTCAAAAACTAAAGCTCTCAATGTTTCTCTTAGATCTCTTATGATTTATTCTCTTAGATCTTATGGAACACATCTCCATTCGATCTATATTTATAGTGAAGGAAATTCCCTTTAACATGTGGGATATGGAAACACAAAATTAACCTAAATAGAAAACTTCATTTTCCTATTCTAGATTTCCTTTTTGTGTTTATCTTAACATATTAAACACTTATTAATATGTTAAGTTTCCACAAGCTTGGAATTATCCAACATTGCTCTCTTCTCTCTCTTACTTATCAGAGAAAATTTGATTTATTCGTCGGCGTTTAACTCCCGCATGATCAGGCTATGTTCCTGTCAAACGGTGGCTACCACAACACTATTTGCTCTCTAGCGTTGTCATCTTTCTGTCGTAGGTGATAACGACTAACTTTTCTATGGGATTGTTTTGGTTTTTCTTTGTTTTCTTCTCATTTTAGTTTTGTCTATGATTGTTTCTTGTTCGGTTCTGATGAGGTTGATCTTTTGAGTGGATAGTTGATGTGGGGTTTATTTTCACTTTCAAATTAAACCTATATTCTCACTTTACTCTCTCAATTAAGAGGTTCAGTGTAGTACAAAGGTATCAAATCCACATAGACTCTAAGATTGCACAATAGACTTATTGTTTCAAGTTAAAGCTAGATGAATTATTGCAATAACAATAAAAGCGATTTTAAGATTGATTTGGTTAAATTTAGGGATTAGACTTATGGGAAATTCTTAAGTAGATTTAGATAATGTAAACTAATAGATTTCTATGGTTTTGTTAAGCATCATTCTGAATTAACACCTCAGGGTTTAGGAGATCACTATCGCGCATCTCGACTGAGCATCGATCGATGGCAGTAATACCGCATCGATCGATGTTCGTTCTAGACAGTACTGGTTACGCAGTTTAATTAATTCTCCAAACTTCTAGTTCAAATCTCGTTTTTTACTAGTTATTTAGATTTTTTAAGATAGATTCTAGGTTATAACCAGGCTCTCGCTTGCACTATAGAACCCTAATTTCTAAGATTGAAGTGATCAGTTTCAACTTAGCATTAAGAGCAACTTAAACAAAGAACCAAAAAGATTACCCTAACAATTTCTGTAAAATCAGCAATACAATACTACCATTTAATAACCTTAAATCTAATAGAGAACTACTCAGTCATAGCAATAAAGAACATGAATAAATTCTGAATAAATTACATAGAATAAACTGATTAAAAAGATAAGGAGTTCAAGATCTTCTTTGTAATGATGATAAGATCTTTCTCTCCAATAGAAGTATCAATGTGTTCCAACTCTAAAACTCTGGTGTAACTTTTGCGGCTACTCAGCTTCTGTTCCTAATGGCTTCTTAGGGCTTTTTCAGCTTAGGGTTTAACAAAGATAGAAAACCCTAATAAATAGTCTAAATTTCGGCCATGGACTTGTCTTGCAATTAATGAAACTTCTGGGTAAAACCTGTAATTTCTTAATCTTTCTGCTGACTTCACCGTCGATCGATGCACAGTGTGTGACGTCGATCGATGGTTCATTCATAAATTTGGGTCCGACTCTGAGTTTCTGCCGGGCAATCCTAATTGCTCCAAATAGTCCAAAAGCTTCAATTGTTTCCAATAAGTACCTACACATGTAAATACTCTAAAACAATACCAAATTCATATTAAAGACTCTAAATATACTATATATATATATATAATAGGTAAAATCAATAGTATATCAATTCCCCCAGACTTAATCTTTTGCTTGTCCTCAAGCAAACAAAGCATGTGCGAGAAGTTTTGAAAAATGAAGACTCACATATTGTCTAAGTATAACTGTCACCTTACTTTCTTGAAGCCATATCAAGTTAATCACAAAGAACTTTATATACCATATCCTATTATACCAACCAAATCCATTCTACAACAACTTTGCGAATACTAGTCTGACTCGCCCCTCTACTGATTTCATTTCTTTGCATAAATAAAAGTGCATGGTTTACCTTGAGAGTATCGATCAAAGCATACATGGACTCTTACCTCTGCAAGTATCTGAACCAGCAGGTAGTCTTCTCTAATTCCCTTTTCTCTCTCTTCTCACTTCTTCTTAGTCAATGTCTATCTTCTTTTGAGGGTATCGTTTTATTTTTTTAGTTGACTGAGATGTTTGGATAGGCTTCTATGAATCAAGCTCTAATGGTTTTTGCCGTCAGATCATGTTCACTTATTTTTGACATTTTCCTCTTTCTAGGATCATATGAATCAAGCTTTAATGGTTGTAGCCACCAAATCCTGTTTGACTCCTTTTCTAATCTGAAGGGGAGGGAGAGGGGAATCACAAGCACACAGACTTTTACCTTCTAGACTTGCCAGAAGGAATCCGATCTATGGTATACCAAATCCCAAAAAAAAGCAAATAATGTCAAGATTAGTGTTGGAAATCAGTTTCGGTTTCTTCAAACTTTCTAAGCAAGTGTTATATAGTGCAGGATGACCCACTTTGGTATCTCTAGTAATCTCTGCAAAAAACTTTCTAAGAATGATGCTAAAGTGTGGTTAGTTAATAGTAGATTTTTTATCATAGTTTTCTTCTTGACTCGATAAAACTCTTTAAAAAAGTATATATAGATAGTAAATAAAACTCAAAAAAAAAATAGCATTAGCAAACCTCCCCCAAACTTAAATTACATTGTCCCTAGTGTAATACGTCTCGGATCGGTTAAGAGAAATTAAATCATAAGTAAATAGTGTTAGGGATAGGCGAATATACCAACAATGTTAGGTGTATCAATCGACGGTATTAGGTGAGCATCGACTGATGGTAAATTATCATGGACGATCGATGGTGAAACGTGTGTGTCGATCGATGTTGTATTCAAACTATCGAGAACCTATATATATATACAGAATATATACTTAATTATGTATAATATAAATAAATTTAGGAGCTCGTTACGCTATGTTAGAGCGCCGTCAATCATAACAAAAACGAGGCTTCGATCGATGGTAGGCTGTCAGGCTGAATCGTGTGTGTCGACTCTCCATTCTGATCATCTCTCTTTAGGTTAGCTCTGTTAGACCACTCAAACACATAGTGAAAATAAGATCCAAACGTTAATAAATAAATAGTTAGTCGAAAATAGAAATGCAACAAAAATAGATAAACATAAGTAAAAGTCTAAAAGGGAAATGAAGTAAAGAGAAAGGAGTATCGAAAACACTACTCCTCGTCAGATGTATCCTTGTCCTCCTGTTTCTGTTGTTGGGGTCTTGGTGGTGACCTGGCGTGTGTCCTCGGACGGATGAAAGCACTGGAATCGTGACATCGTCTCTACCCTGGCCCATATCGCTCGAAGCGCGTCCACCACGACCCGCTGGAAAGCACCATGGTTGTGTATGGGGATCTCTGGAATCTCAGGGAAGGCTAGGAGAGGCGGAAATGGCTGTGCTGGCTCGTCCGCTGCGACTGGGTGTGCTGGGCGGAGGCCTCTTCTGCGTTGTCTCTGAGGGGTGTGGTGTGGATGTGAAGCTCAGATGGGTGGAATGCGAGGGGCTGCTAGATCGTCAGAGAAATTTGTCACCTCTCGCAATGGATGTGCTATCAGCCGCGTCCTTCATCATCCACAAAGTACCAAAAGTGTCCCTCCTTTAGCCACTGGGCCCTCGTCAGGTGACCCTCATCCATGAAGCGCAATCATCTCTCCACCGAAGTTCCCTTGAGGCTAATGCCAAGAAATCTGACGATGGGTGTCAAGAGGCTCCCTATCGTCTCCCTCTTTGTGCCAGAACCCTTGAAGGGTTTATCCTTCAGGGTCGCCAGGTGCTCCGCAAAAATAGCCCCAAGGTTCATCTTCTAATCGTTCATCGGTGGGGGGAAGAGCTCGTCATCAAGCTGAACTAATTCCCTGACAGAATAGTATAGCAATGTCAGCCCCTGGACCCTAACCTTGTTAGGTTCCATCTTGCACAACAGGGTGTTGGCAAGGACCTTCAAGAAGTAGCGCAGCATCAGGTGACAGACGTCCGTCTGGGTGGCTGAGACGGAGTCGAAGTGGCCAGTCCCAAAGAGGTACCAGAAAGTAGGTAGACCAGGGGAAGCAGCGACTAAGCAGGCGCTGGCACCAATGTCTAAGCCGTAGATCTCGCACAACTGCGTGATGGTAATTCTTTACTGGATGCCTCTGATGAAGAAGGTCAAGGTGGCCTCATGTGCCACCTTCACTCTGGGGCTCTTGTAGAGCACCTGAGCTGTGGAGATACACTGCTGCACCAAGTCGGGGTATAGAGGATATGGCTTAGTAGCCATGGTGCCCAACCCAAGCTCCTGTACCATTTGTCTGAAGTCGGGTGTAGAGCCCCAATTTCTTCAAGGTTTGCTTGTCAGCGAACTTGGTTGGCTCGATGGTGACGCCCTACCAGGCGTTATAATAGAGGCTGTCGAAGTCGTCCCACTCCTCGCTCAGGTAACGGTGTGTGCAGTCTCTCAATTTCACCGCTTGTCGAGGATCGGGATAGTCCTCGAATGTAGCAAGTAGAGCCTCTTCTTCTTTGGCCAAGGGTCCCAGCATGGAGGACCCCGTGGTGGAGCGCTGGGACCACCAACCTCGCAACGTGCCTTAGTTCTCCTCTCGTCCATATGAATTTAATGAAACAAATCACAAATCAGAATCGATGTTGAAGTGAAAGGAGTAGCCATCGATCGATTGTATCGCATGGGTCATCAATCGACAAGACCCTAACGGCTGTAGATCGATGTCGACTCATGGGCATTGATCGATGTTGTGTTGCGGATCAGTGTTCACAAGATCGAAAATAATCAACTAAAATCATGTGTAAAGATGATGGATAGTCCCTAATATAGTACTCCAGCACCCCTAAATCGTTCTACATTCCAAGTTAAACTACCAAAATTTTGATTTTTATGGCAAACCCTAAAAATTTCCCTAAACTTAAGCTATTTGGAGAACATACCTTGAAGATTGAGTGATTTAAAGAGCTAAACAGGTAGAGAGGTAGAAATCATGTGGTTTAGGCTCAAAAACGAGCAATATCAACCAAAATTTGAAGAGAAATCTGGTGTAGAACTCGTGTGTGTTTTTGGCGGTTTGGAGAAAAGTATTTTATGAATCGGAGTCGCGTCAAGTTAACCTACTCAACGCACGACCGTCGATGATGGCAATATAGGAGCATTGATCGATGGTCTGGTTGGTGAGGTCCTTATTCACTTAAGATTTTTGTAATTGTATAAATAACAGGTAATTATTATATATTTATTTTTAATTAATTAATGATTGCTAATATATAAATTCTTCTTTTGGGCTTTGTGTTTCTATCATTATTTGTATTTATATATATATATATATATATATTATTTTATTAGTAATTTAGTGGGTTGCCTCCCCACTCAGCGTTTTGTTAAAGTCGTTAGCTTGACGGGAAATGGGCATATCAGTCGGGCATAGGCATCTCCAGACGTGTGGTCTGGGTTCGCGGGATTTTAGCTCCAGCCCAATAATGTTTCAATCACTGTCCATTCACCATGAATCTTCTCCTTTAGAATTAAATAGGACAATTGTCCTGTAAGGTGTAACTTCTTTGATGGTGAAGGGTCCGGACCAATGGGAACGTAATTTTCCAGGAAATGGAGTTAATCGAGAGTTGTACAGGAGTACTTGATCATTTGGTTCGAAATTCCGTGAATAGTTTCTTTTCATGATAGGCTTTTGTTCTTTCCTTGTACAATTTCCAGTTCTCGTAAGCGTAATATCTGATTTCGTTGAGCTCATTTAGCTGGATTAATCTCTTTTCTGCTGGAGATTTAACATCAAAGTTTATCTTTTTTTAATTGCCCATTCGGCTTTATGCTCTAGTTCTACAAGGAGATGGCAGGATTTTCCATAGATTAAGTGGAATGGAGTAGTTCCTAATGGTGTTTTAAACATTGTTCGGTATGCCCAAAGTGCATCATCTAACTTCAAAGACCATAGTGCATCATCTAACTATAACCCTGATCATAGGATAGTTAGGCGCAACCGAGAGCATGGTCTACTACCAGAATTAATCCTGTTGAGCTAGGTTGCTAGAAACAAATGAGAGTTGATTTAGTTAATTTAGTGAACTTATCGAACTAGGTCATAAAGCTTGACTCAGCAGACCATCGATCGATGCATGATCATTGCCATCGATCGACGGTCATTTTGTGTCAACAAGCGAGAGCTGAGACATCAGACTTAGCCAATAGATTAGACTCGCAGTGAGAGCTTGTCGTCTTTTACATTAGATATCGAGTTCTATGATTAATACCCTTAGCTTCTATCCTTTATAATCCACTTTCCTGAAACCCTAGATCTAGCTATTTATTATTATTATTTACTTACCAATCAATCAATTATCTAATGTAGTTTATTTACTGCTTATTAATCTATTTACATAGCTTAATCGCGATTGTATTGATTTTATTTTGTGTCCATGCTTCCTGTGGATTCGATACCTAAATACTACAATTTGACCTCTCTTGGCAAGAATAGTTCGTAGGGTTAATTTGATAAAGTTTTACATTGAAATACATAAAAACCCTCTTTTCAGAAGACTTCTTCCGAAGTCTTCTGAGAGAAGACTTAATTTTTTCTAGTGAGACTTATGTATTGTTTGATCTTTTTGAATTTGAATAAGTTTTCTTGAGATGTCTTTTCTCTTAGTTTGTAGTAAATTTGAGTAAATTTGTATGTTGTTTTGGATAGTATGGTTAAAATTTTTTTTTGTTATGAAGTTGCAATAATGTCAAGCACTTTTGAAAATTAATATAGTTGACATCAACATATTTACTAATTATTTTCATTAACATCTTTCAAATTTACAAAATAATTATAATGAAAAGAGTACACATAATAATCATTTAACATATCATAAACAAAAGAATTACAAAATAATCATTGACATCTTCATGGGAGACTTCAGGATGACTTCTAGAAGACTTATGGAAGACTTGTGGAAGATTTCTAGAAAACTTCTCGAAGACTTCCAGAAGATTTCGTATTAAGCGGGAAGTCTTCCATAAGTCTTTTGAAGTATTCCAGAAGTCTTCTGAAGTATTTCTAAGTATTCTCTTCTTCTCCTTCATACCAAAAAGAAAAGATCAGAGATCAAATTCTTAACCAAAGAACACTATCAAAAAAAAAAGAGGAATCAAAAAGGTCAAACATTTAACTGTTTATGCCTCTAGAGGTCTCACCTACATAAAATGTTGTGTTATCTTCTTCTCCTTAATACCAAAAAGAAAAGGCCAAATCTTTAACCACCGAACACTATCACAAACACAACTTTTTAGAATCTAATATATAAATATACCATAAATACATATTCAAAATTTATAGATCTACTTTTAAAGGAGTGAAAGATGAGAACCATGTAATGAAAATCTGTAAAAACTAGATAAATTAGTGAGAATACATAAGAGAAAATGAGAAATGAATAAATAGTTAGGTGTTTTCAAGTCTAAAGACATTAGAGAGATGTTGGAGAATTTTAGAGTGGGAAACATTACATTTTTGTTGCAGCCATTTGAGAAGAAGAAAGATAATGTGTAAAGTTTCTTTACATATGGAGACAAAAACCAATTAGGTTAAATATTTTGATATAGAAGACTTCCCAAATTATTAAGTCTTCTGGAACTCTTCCAAATCCCCAATAATCTAATACATGAGAAAACTTGTGGAATATTTCTAGAAGACTTCACATTAGGCGGGAAACTTAAATTCTACTAAAATTTAAGCGGGAAGTTTTCTAGTGTATTATGAAGTCTTCTCGAAATCTTCCAAAGCCCTATAATCAAATAACTAACTAAATAGCAAAAAAAACTCCATTAAACATAAAATCAACTTATAATGTGATTAATATATACAAAAGTAAAAACATATAGGTCAAAAAAAATTTAAAAATATTTAAGATTCAAAAATCTAACCCTAAAAATACAAACAATACTACAACAATGTTACCATAACCTAAGGCAAAGACTATCATGACTCAATCCACATTCACTCATCTATGTTGAAAATAATTCAATTTTAGTATTTTAAATTTACATCATTTATTAATTTTAATAGTTACATGATTTCAGTTTTTTTCTCATATAAATATTTTTATAAACAAATTAAATTATTTTTAAGATTAAGTGTACAAGAAGACTTACAGAAAAGTCTTCTGAGAGAAGACTTGTAGAGAAGTTTTCTCACGCGAAAATGTTATAATGGTAAAATTGAATACAATTTTTTGTTTGCTCATAAGAAATTTGTTTTATTTTGAATAGCCTTTTAGGTTACTTTTGCATTTGATTGAATTTGGAGTACACTTTTGCATTTAAAATCAAGTTTCAAGTCATTTTTAACAATTTTCCCGAAAAACAATCAAAACTTTTCCATATTCAAAATAAATTAGCAATCAAGCAAACCAAATGACCGAAAGCAAACCAAATAAAAAAAAGCAATCAAACAAGTCGATGTCAGAGATGTAGAAACCTACGGCCATTGGCTTGAAACTATAAAAATAGCTCTTTTTCTCTCTTGAAGGGTAAAAATTTGGATTTTAGGATTTAGTATTTAGGAAGTGAAGTTTAGGGTGATAGTTTAGGGTTTTGAAATAATTTAGTCATTTTATCTTTTAATTTGTGCTATTTTGATCATTATTTTTTATTAATTTTGTCAAAATATTTTTTGTGCAATTGCCAAAAAAGCATAATAAACTAAACACATAACTACCAACCGTCACAAACCCCTAGACCAGTGAGCAAGGCGTGGATTATACGAGAAATGTACCCAACAAAATATTGATATGATTGTTTGTTGACTCTGAGCAGAATCCTCTTTTAATTAAAAAGCAGCAGACAAAGGTTAAATTAAAAATTAAGGATTAGTTCAATGAAATCTGATCTTTATCTTTTGTCATACAAACAATTAATCAATTGTTTATCCCGTTACGAAATTAAACAGTATGATCATTCAAAACGGAACACTTAATTAACGTGTATTCCCACGTGAAAAAGTCTCCGGGTTCATAAAATCTTTGTGATGTCATCATTATGCCTTGATTGAATTTTTAATTGGTATGCTAAAGACAATAGCAGGCCTTCAATCAAATCAATCCCATTAATGTTTTAAAATTTCATTATGATCCAATATTATTGCTTGCTTCTCCCTCTTTAATGTCTCAGTTAAACTCTAATCTTGATGAATGTTAAAATTCACTCGAAAATAGAATTTAAAAGTCTAGGAACTTGATTGGCAAAAAAAATTAAATTAGGAAGAAATGGTACTAGATAACTTCAGAAAATGAACGTTTTTTTGATGATATTAGAAGATGAATACAAGTGATACTTGATAACAATAACAACTGCATAGAATCAGAGGTATAGTTTTTTATGGATAACTTAGATCCTCTCATCTTGGCTCATCCTCCTTCTTTTATAAATTCTCTCGACTAATCATAACGGAGGTGTCTTTTCCGGCATGAATCTTCGTCTTGATGGCCATCTTTAATGCCTTAGACTCCCTCGTGTTTTAGTTGAACTTCGATGACCTTGGATAATTCAAGGTTGACTCGATCTATGACGGGCTCTTACTTCCCTAATAGCCCTATTAGTCTAGTTGGTATTAGGTTCTCTTGATTTGGGTCATCATCTCGAGCCGGGTTTGGAATGGATGAAACATGGCTCCAACAATATCTCTCCCTTGAGTCCTATGTGTTCCAATCGTGTAAGTCGGTCTGAAGTGCGCATGTACGATATCTTTTGGGACCATTGGTTTTTATGCACCAACACTTGGTTTGAGATTCTGGACTGGGCATTTCTTACAAGTCTAATTTGAGGGATTTTGATTGGAAAAAATAAGGGATTCGACGTTTCCTCCTTGGAAACTGAATCATTTGTAGAGACGCAATCATTCCTTTTGTGACTCTCGGTCTTTTGAATATAAATTATACTGCATGTTTCATGTTTTATTATTTTCGTAAGCTTTTGAAGAAAATGAAAGGTTTGGTTTTCTCTTGCTTTTTTTCTCTTTTCCAATTACATTTTTTTTTTCTTTCACCACAGTTTTGATGGTGCGCCACTTTGAGCGTTCTAAATCCATCTTGATTTAGTTAGGGTTGGCAATCTTTTGTTGAAACTTTTGTGGTGCACTGTCAATCTTATAGGATTTCAGCTTTTTGGTAGACCTTTCTAAATCGTTTTGTTTTTTGTAATTTTTTGAAGCCTAATCGCATTGATTTTTGTATTCGCGTGGTCATTCATGGTGATTTGATTTTAAAATGTGTTACTTTCTTTCTTGGTTTCATGGTCTTGGTTTTGATGGTTTTTGTATGCTTTTCTCAGTTCGAAAATAGTGAAGCATGTTTTCGTGGTCCCCGATATGACTATGTGGGCCGCTGAATCTGCACCGAATAGGGAGGCGAGAGAGGCAAGGAAGAAGGCTTCCAAGGATGTTGCTAACCATGGCGTTCCATCTGGTCCTTCTGGGGAGGGTCGCGTCTTTGGGGCCTCCAGAGGTAATTTTGACAGTTGTCGGTAGTGGCTTTTGTGATGGCGTTACTTCCTGGTGAGAGCGCTGATGTTGGTGGTATTGGGCCACAATTGCAACACTTGGGTCTTCCGGGGCCGACAGGGGCCTGTGGTTCCGACGCTTTGGTTGATGCTTTGATGGCGCCTTTAGCTTCTTCAATGCTTCCTCTAGCGTCTATTGTCAAGGGTTCTCTCGTTGAGTATATTCTGAAGGAGGCCACGTTGGACACTTCCCGTCGTCCTTCCGATAGAGGGAACGGAGGGTCGACTCTTCTCCTAGGGCATCTCGAGATTGGCTGAGACCGTAAAGTCACCCTTCGTCGTCTAATAGGGGTCAAATATGAGGTCTCGAGAAAGACCTTAGGAAACTCTCTTCCTTGGGAGCAGGAGATTGTGACTAGGTAGCTTCAAAGCGACCATGAGTGGATGGCGGGCCGTCCCTTCGAGCTTGACCATTGTCTTCTTCCCAGAAGGGTGCATATGTCTTTTCCTTCGAGTTTCCAAGGGATATTCCTCTTGCCGACGATGGGAAGACCTATGTTCTTATATGTTACGCGGTGCGTCTTAATGGGGATCTAAACTTTCCAGAAGAGATGTTTGTCAACAGTGATTCTTACGAGGGGCTTTGTCATTCTTTCTTGTGGCTGAGTTTCTCTACCTTATTTTCTTTTAAAGTCGTGATTTTGTTTCATTATCACGGTTTTGACCATAAATTTGTCACAGAAATTGGGTTGGGTGAAACGCGACGTACGAGACTAGGATAAAGGACGCACAATGGGTCACGACTGATGTAGAGAAAGAGGTTCTCCGCTGTAAAGACGCACTCGCAGCGGAACGCTCCAAGAATCAGGAGTCGTCGGCTAGAAATGTCTCTCTAGAGGCAAAGATGGGTCGGTTCAAGTTGAACTCAAGGGTCAAGGATGAGAAGATCCGGGAGCTTGAAATGTCCGAAAACGGGCTGTGTTCCTAAATTGATGGCCTTAAAGAGCAGGCTGAGCTCGTGAGGACATTTGCGGAATGTTGTGAGGCTGAGTTTGTCAAAGTCTTGGAGAGACTTCAAGGAGAGAATGAGAACCTAGGAAATCAGCTTGAGTCGGTCCGTAAGGCTCACGGGGATGAATTTCATAGTTTAAGTGTTGCGAAGGCTAAGGAGGCTCGCAAGGCTGTTAAAGGTGCTCGCCGGGCTATGTTGGCGAAGTACAAAACCTGATTTGATAGGGTTAGGAGTGCTCTAGCTGATGACAATATTGTGCAGGAGCATGCCTTGTTGATGTCCCTTGCTGTTGTCCAATCCAGCCTTCTTGATGACCTCGAGAAGTGGGGATATCAGGGTTTAGAGGATGTTTCAAGAGGAGTTCGACGAGATGGATATAATCCGAATTGATCCAGAAAAAGTTTTGAAGGTTTCTGCGGTTTATGACGGCTCAAGTTGTAGTATCTTTCAACTAGTCTCCATTCTCGAGGTGGATGCTAACATTGCTGATGATTTCAATGCCGGTCATGACCAGGATATGACTGATGCAATGCCTTGGTTTTAGTCGCTGAACAATTTGGATCGAACCTTGCCTCCATCTCGGCCACAGACTCTGAATGAGCTCGGGAGTGACCTTAGAATGTGTTTGTTCATTTCTTTATTGTTTTTTGGGATCTATGATACCCGGGAGGGTTTTTATCCGAACAAGTGTATGGGAGACTTTTACCCGAATAAATGTCAGAGTTGGTTGAATGAATGTTTTCTTTCTTTGACTTTTTTGCACTTTTTTTTTGTTGAACTTTTATGTCAAATCTTAAGTTTACAAAAGATTCCAGATGCTGAGGGTCTTACTTATTTATGGCACTTATAGGTGAAAATTAGATTTGGCTTATCTATATCAGAATCGGTATTAGGTGCAACAATTTTTGTTTATATACTAGGAAACTTCAGTATTTCTTAAGTGTTTGCGGGGGTAGCCCGACTTTCTGTTTTAAAATTGGGGGGGGGGGGGGGGGGGGAGGTGCTTAAGCTCACGTGGGGCACAATGAGTGATCCTAATAGACGTTTTTCACCGCATGGTGTCGTTTCACCAAGGCATCTATGAGAGACACACGATTAGATCGGTATTGCCTGGTCAGGGCACCGATGTGAAGAGTGAGGGATCTAAACCAAGGGATTTTAGATTTACTTGTCTTGGGCAAATTTTGGAACTTTTTTTATAAGAAATCGGACGCTTGTTATTTGGGAAGAAAATTTTTTATCACATTTAAAAGTTGTACCTGAAGTGAGTTGCCTACGTACCCCGTGTGGGATCAACCTTATCGTAATTCACTTAATACAAAGTAAAAAGGTTTTGTGACACCTGTGTTTTTTAAAAAAAATGTGTTTCTCTCTTTCCTTCTTCCGTCCTCTCTGCTGGCCCTATCTGGTGTTGGTTAAGTAGTCTAAATAAACTCGTAAATATGACACACAGTACAATCGATCAGATTGGGAGAAGAACTTAAAAACATATAATTGAACATACTGCTTCCAATAAATAACTAAACCACCACTAAGACCAACAGGAGAAACTGAAAAGTAGTTGAGAAACTCCATCTTAGCTCCCACATCTCTTATGTGATCATCATGTTGCTTTGTTACTGAAAGGCAAATGATGTCCGAGAGATATTTTCTATGTATCTCCGTAAGGCGTCAAAACTGTTAAGTCAATGCCCAGTCCTCGACAGTTCCAGCAGGCTGCCCTCATAGTGGTAAAGGTGGTTCATGGCCCACCACGCCTCCCATAGAGTTTGAAACCTCATTGTCCTCAACCGGATCCTTGTTCTTCCCCTCAACTTCTATCATAACCACTCCTTTCTTATTTTTTCCATAAGGACCCAGACTTGATTCACCCTTTTCCATATTGGAAAACTTTTTCTTGTTATCTTCAGCCTCTCCCATCCATGCTTTCCTTTTCAAACACTCTCTCCTCCATGTTCAAATCATTGGTGTACATGGTGTGTTTGAACTCCCTATTCCATAATTCATCATCATCATTCTCTTCCACCAGCGCTTGTATACAAGCCTCATGTTCCTCATCTTCATGTTGGTGATCTGCAACTGCATCATGTAGAGGTTATTCAGCAACAATCTTATCTTCATTAAGTTCCTCTATTTGAATCCCATGATCTTGATGGGGAGATCCACATCATCTTCATGTTCACTTTGATCCCGATATCTCCTTCTTATGGAGAGCCACCATTTTCGTTCACACAGTCTCTCATGTCATGAGTTATCATACCGCAAGCCTCACAGAAACCCCTCAGATGTTCATAGTTAATTCTCAAGAGAGTGTTTACTTTTGGAGTAAACTAAAAATTGCTCTGGAACCCTGAGGGGTGATCAACAATCCAGTTAACCGGAACCCGAGCATAATCTCTTCGTGCAATTGCTTCCAAGGAATGATCAACCTCCATGAGCATATTCATCGCTCTACCAATCCACCACAGTTTGAATGAAAATTGAATTGGCAATGACCCCCGATTTAAATACAGAATAGGATAAAGTTCAGCAGTAAAGGATTAAAACTTGTGTCCATCTCTCCACGATTAACATATGCTCCGCAAAAGCCCAAGGACCTCCTTGGAACCAGATTCAACGTCTCTTCATTAGATATTTTTAAGTTTTGTCACAAAAAACCCATAAAAAATGACCAAAATGTTTCATTAAAGATTCAAAAGACTTTTATACTTTAGATATATAAATATAAATAAATAAAAATAAAAAAATATTAAAATAATTCTAGTTTTTTATTTATATGTTTTCAAATTTGAAATTTTTTATTTTTTTTAATTTTATATTCAATTTATTAATTAGAAGTTTATTTTAATTGTAAAATGCTTTTTTATTATTTTTAAATTTTTTCTATTAAAATTTTTTAAATTTATTTTTATTTTAAAAAAATTTAAATCTCACCCCTTAACTCTACCCTAAGTCTAGACTAATTGAACTTACGGAGTATACGTGTATATTTACCTGTTTAATGAGATATTTTGGGTAATTTTAATTCTTTAGAAATTATATTGCCCACAAAAAAATAGGGCTATCCTAGAGTTTTCCTCAAAAAGTATTTTTTTTTACTTTTTGTTAATTATAGAATTTGGTACTGATGCGATGAGCTCATTTTAAAAAGTTGGGCCAAGAAGATCTTTTATCACATTAGGGATTAACGTTTGGACCGAAAATAATTCCTTTGAGTTAGGCCTTCTATTTGATTATAACGAAGATAGAATGCCTGACTATATTTAAAAATACCATATGGAGTCTCAGGCTTTGTTATTGCTCGATATAAATATTGAATTTTTGTTTATGAATATTATGTTGATGTCTATTAAGGAAAGTCTTAGATTTACTTAATTATCAAATTTATTTGTTCTCTAAGTTTTACTTGGTTCCCAAGCTATTGTAATCCTATATAAAAAACATATTACTCATGAAATAATACACACCAATTATTCTATTCTATTCTCTATTAACACATGTTTATCAGCACGAAGTTCTAGCGATTTGAGTTAATAGGTATACATTTTTATTATGTTATATTTTTAGTCTATATTCAATCTTTCTTCAAATCATGTTTATTATCAATTCATGATTTTTAAAAATGGATTCATACACAGTTATGAGCTTAGGAGCTTTAGTCGACAATATTGAATCTACCCTTGTTTCAAGGAAAAAAAACCATTCGATTGAAAAAGAGATCTTGTCGATGTTTCTAAGCTAATGCTCAATAGTACGTGTTCTCTTTATTAATCATATGTGATGCTTATATTTTATTATTGAAAGTCATCACGTTACTGCATAATATATTATTTAGTTTCTTATAGAGTTATAATGATGCTTCTTCATTTAGTGACAAGTTTAACTTTTAAACACTGTACACATACACGAGTTTGATTTTTTGACATATTTATATATGTAGGTTTTTAATTCACATTTATTCATAATTGCATATTGGCAACCTTGATTTATAACTACTAATTGAAATTTATTCATTGATCGCATTCAATGTTAATGAACATCTTATATGCATTTATACTTGATATTTTATGCGATAAATAAAATATACATATTGGATTCATAGGTTAATAATAATTTACTAGATTTGATAAGATAGTGCACGTTCTTTTAATATTTAGGACTGAGTGCATGTAATATATATGAATGCATATATAATATAGTAATAAAGTGTTACAGTTGAATGCATGCAATATATTATTAACATATATGAGTGCACACAATATTGTAAAAGTCTAATGGTTGAGTGCATGCAATATAGATGTAATAATAGAAAAAAAATCTTTTTAGAAAACGAAGTTGGTTTATTCGAGATATTTAACTTGTAAATATATAAGAAATATCCATAAGTTTTGGAGAACAATCCAAAGAAATATATAATCACCTGAATGTGATTACCTAAAGCTCATTATGTGTTTTGCATCTAAAGATTACAAGACTTGAAGTCTGTAAATAAAGCCCAACTCTGTTGGATGCTAAATTCTAAAAGTAAAATATTTCTGAAGAGAATATTAGTGATGCAAAGATATTACATAATACATACTTGTATTTTGTCTCTTTTAGACTCATAACAACAATAGGTTATTGATGTAAGATCATAAATCACGTCTAGGTGGTTATGATTTATTTCTCTTGAACAGAATTTGACACTTTGAGAAAGAAAATCCACACAAATAATATTGTAAGGAAAATGAAAATAAAAGTGGTTGTAGACTTGAATGTATATATATATATATATATATATATATATATATATATATATATGGTAATGGTCAAGGTCAAGACCAAAGAGTTTATTTTTAGAACTCATATTTTCACTTGAAGTTGAGAAAATAAAGATGGTAATTAAGAAAATATATAATTCAATCATCTAAAGATGAAAGAAAATTATTGTGAGTACAATACAAGGATATGTATGAATGCTTAGAAGAGCACATAATATTTCTGCGTATAAGAAGCTTTATTATATTATATTCTTATAAGTCTCAAAAGTTATAAGGATCTAAAAAAAGAATACATGACCCTAATAGGGTATATTATTGATTTAAAATGAGATTTAATACGAGATTGATAAACCTGTAGTGTTATCATCTCGAGGGGAAAGAGTTAAAGAATCTCACATTTTATAATAAGTGAAACATCTAGAAGATTATGTTTACACCAAACTAAGTTTGATGAATCTTTCTTAAAGTAAGTCCATGAAATTTCGAGAAAAATAATTTTGAGACAGTAAGGAAAGGAAATGTTAAATTCATTTCAATTACAAGTATTCATAAGGCTCTAAAAGTAATTTAGAGAATATATATATATCATTTTATATATTATACTACACATAGATTAGTGTAATGAAGATACATATATAGTAAACCAGAAGTTTACAAAGTACTTGGCGATGAACCAGTTAGACCATTTTGGTTCAATAATGATGCGAAAATATATTTTAAGATTTATTTGGAATAGTCATTGAAGAACCATAAGAATCATTGAAATGATTTGACATATGTTGCTTGCTTACAAGATGAAAGAGTAATACGGTTTTCACCAGCCAAAAGAAGTTATTGGCATAAATAAATGTGATGTTGGTGGACTGATCACCGATCATGCATCTTTATAATATTGGTGAATTCATTTCTTAAAGTCTTTGACGACTATGAAAAATTCACTGGGATAAGTGCTAAGCCTTTTGAGCAATACTAGTTTGCATCAAGCCAATAAGTAATCACTAGTTCTCCCCACATTGGTATTGGGTCATAAACCAACCATTTCATCTAAGAATGGTGGATGTGCGATATACATCCTAGTTGCTCCACCATAGAGCTTTAATTAAGATGAGTTTTCAAATGAGGTTGGAAATATATGTTGGATATGAATCTCCACTGATACTTAAGAATCTAAAGCCATCCCTGAAGAATATAAGTGAGACTCGATATGAATACTAAAAGTGAATTAGTATTTCCAACATAAGGAGGAGAAATAAAACATCTGGAAAAATAAATAAGTTGATATGAATTATCATTGATCCTCGCAATAAAGAGAATGTCAAAAATAAATCCAAAAGATAATTAAATTAGAGCTTAGTAAAGGCATTTGCCAGACACATTTATTGACCCGTATAAATAGAGTGATCAAGTCACATATATCATCTGTAAATGCTCCAAGAATAATTGTTGTTCTAGAAGAACAATATCAACTGCTAGTTACGCCTGAAGCGTTTGTAGATATATTGGTTCCAAAAATAAGAATCATCGTAAATGAAAAAGAGCATAAATTAACAATGTTCAAGAGGAAATAAAGTTTTTGAATGATCTCCAGAAGAGATGTTAAACATGACTGAAAGAAATTCAGGTACATTGAGACAATGAAGAGATCTCAATAAGTTTTTGTCATGTATGAAATAGAATGGAACCGATAAGCATATCGACGTCGATGATATTTATGCATGCAAAGTAGCAATTGATATGATGAATGGAGAAAGAGGATCATGAAACAAAGTCTAATTGAAAAGTGTACACAAATAAATGATTGGCCAAATCAGAAAGAAATAATATAACAAAGATATAAATTCTCGTGAAAGAGAGAAGTATTTGGACCAGTAGTTCATACACCAAAAGGTGTAGAACAAACGGGATAGAAATGAGTTGTTTGCACCAAAGAAAATCAATATGCAATTGATTATGAAAATACATAGTCTCATGTGGTAGATGCAATTATTTTCAAGTTCCTTATTAATCTGGCAATTAAAGGAAGAACTTGATTTATATGACCCACTAGAAAATGATATCTCAGAAAAATAAAATCCATGAAGGATTGATGATGTCAAAATCATGTTCCCGGGAACTCTAGGCCTATTTGATAATATGTTTTATGAGATATATGAAATATTAGAGGTTAATAAATATATCCTTCGTATTTATCTAGAGATTATATATCTGATAGAATTATTGATTTGAATATAATCAAAACTCATAAAGAGTTATAGGAAAAATCGTAGTTTGGAAGAAAATCTTGACAATACCATATTGTCTTTTAAAGGATTTTATATTAAGATGCTCAAATATGTTTGGTCTTGAAGTATCATATTTAAATTTTATTTGAGCAAAGTTACTAATATTTACAAGACTGAAAGATGTGAATTTTATATGACAATAAATAAAGTCATAAAGTTAACTTTATAATAAGAACTAAATAACTCGTAAATGATTAGACAAGTGTATGTAAAGATATTTGGCTTGAAGTCCAAATAGACCAATAGATTGTTGTTTATGTCAAAATGGAATTTATGGACCATAAGTTTAAAGACATATAAAGACTTTGTTCTACTTAAGCTCAATTCCGAAAAGAGATATATTTGACTCTAATGCACATCTTGAAGATATTTTTAAAGGAGAAGAAATGTGATAATATGTGTGGTTGTACTCTTTTCCTAATCATGGTTTTTTATCCCACTGAGTTTTTCCATGACAAGGTTTTAACGAAGCAACAAAGAACACACAAATGATAGACTCAAAAAGAGGATTATGATAATTCAAAGTTGAAAGTTATCACTGACCTATTTGAAATCAATAGAACCGAAAAATATCAAGGTATACAAAGACTCATGCACTATAGAATAATGGTGATTTTCGTATCCAACAAATTCATTCAAGTGAAAATTCGACTTACATACATAAGGGAATTCATTACGCGTTGCATTCTTTTTCTCTTAACTATGGTTTTTCCACTGGGTTTTCCTCGTAAGGTTTTTAATGAGGCAACATCTACGGTGTTTTGAAAGAAGTTCGGTATAATGAACATCAAGGGGAAGTGTTATGAATATTATGTGATGTCCATTAAGGAAAGTCTTAGATTTACTTGATTATCAAGTTTACTTGCTCCCCAAGTTCTACTTGGTTCCCAAGCTATTGTAATCCTATATAAAGGACCTATTACTCATGAAATAATACACACCAATTCATCTCATCTCTTCTCTACTTACAACAATTTTGAGTTTATTCTCACTTTTGTTCTTTTGTTGTGGACGTGATATTTAGAAAAAAATTAGGATTATACATTATTAAATAGACCATACTTATGGTAATTATAGATATTTTCAAATTTAGGAAAAATATAGAGAAATTCAAAGGTAATAATATACACAAATGACATATTGTCATTTATGTCGAAGTAATTTAGAATACATGTGCATATTTGAATTTTAATAAATTTCGTTTTAAAACTGATTTATAGTCAAGTATAAAAGTTTTACCAATTTGCATGTTATGAAACAAAATTCCCAAAGATTTATATTTTAGGGAGTAGTATATTATAGCCCACACACATATTTTATTTCCTTTCACGTGCCACGTATATTCTATTACTATATATAGTTTTTTATTAACCTATTTAATATATATACTTAGTCCATAAATTTAATATTAAAATCTGAAATAAAGTAAAAAAACAAAAGATGTGATGAGCAAGTGTTCTTTCTTCACCTTATAGCCGAAACACAAACTCTCCAGCTTCCACCATTTCAACATAAACTCGAGGACGGCGGATGTTAGAAGCTAATTTAGGTCGGCATGGGGCACAAGAATATTTTCCATTATAATTAGTTTTAGAGTGGGAAACATTCTAGTTATAGTATTAAGCAAATATTCTTTTTAAACAGTTGGGGGCACATGGCCCCCGTAGTCATTGTCTTGTGTTCGCCCCTACTCGGAGGGATACTAGCGTAATCTTCTTGAAATGTTCCGTCAGGGATCTAAATCAAATCATTTCTCCACTAACTTCGTGTAAAGCACTCTTCGTGATGTTCTTGTTACCGACTATCATGCGGCAGATCTTCATGAGGGTTATATCGGCATAGACATATAGTTGGAATGGTTATACGATCACACCGGATCTTGCAAGTTATGTCAAGTTTGATGTATAATTTTGTTTAGATGGGTTGGGTATGACCAAACCTTATATTTAAAAATAGGACTAACTTTAATATAATATATCTTATTTATAACAATGTTTAAAATATAAATGTTATGCAAATTTAATTATAAGCGTTGACTTTTTTGTTATAGTTGTTGGAATTTTTAAGGTAATGTTATTAAATCTCTCTAGGAGAAAAAAAAATAGACTAAGGTTTATCCAAAGTCATGTAAGAATGCCACGTAAACAATAAGAATAAGTTTAGAAATGACACCTTATCAAATTTCAATTTGTAATTAATACAAAATTGAGGTTACAACTTTTTAAAAGATCCTCAAATAATATGTAGGGGATACATATTTTTTACACACGTAGTGTTGTCCAATAGACACAATTCTTTTAAAATAAGGGATAAAGAAGGTTTATAATCACATTTTTTCTTTTATACTAAGAAATAAATTATTTGATGAAAGATTCATTGAATCACTTTTAATTGGTTATGTTTCATTCCCTAAAAATAATGTAATACATTATAACAAAAATAAACTAGAAATGGTTGCATATGTGAATGTGAATATGGATAAATTTAAGGTCGAGAGAGAAAAAATATATTTTCTAAACCTTATATTTTTACTTAAAGTTGAGAAAATATAGGTGCGTAAAAAAATATGATTCAATTATCTAAAGATGAAAAAATTACAATAAGTACAATACAAGATAGTATAACTCTTACAAAATGTTCGAAGAGATAAATATAATATAATATACTATATATATATATATTTACTGCACCATAATAATCATGATTATGAAATCCTTAATGTATTATAGTTTCATAAGTTTTCAAAAGTAAAAAAAAGATCAAAGAAAGAAAACATGACCGAGATAAGATATGTTATGATTGTAAAAAGAGATTCCATTCAAGATTGATAACATTTAGTGTTATCATATTGCAGGGGAAGGAGTTAAAAATCTTCATATTTAAGGTTAAGTGAAATATTTAGAAGATTATGTTTACACTAAATTGAGATTTGATAAATTATTATTAAAGTAAGTCTATGAAATTTTGAGACAAATTATTCTGAGACACTAAGCGAAGAAATTTTTAAATTCATTTCAAAATATATAGTAAACCATTTTTTGTTTCAATAATAACGTGGAAAGATATTTAAAGATTTATGTGAAATATTTATTGAAAGAACCAAAACATTCTTCTCAGTGATTTGTTATATGTTGTTTGCCTTACATATAAAATGGTAATACGGCTTTTTACCAGCCAATGAAATTTTATTGGCATGAATAAAAAAAAAGATGTTGGCTAGAGTGATCACCCCATTATGCCATCTTATAATATTGGTAAATTCACGTCTTAAGTATCTTAATAATTATTGCATGTTTATTAGAATAAGCATTTGAACATTTTGAACAAAATTAATTCGAACCAAGTCAATAAGTTATAAACATTTCTCCTCATCATTGGCTTTGGGTCAAAAACCAAACCATTTTCATCTAATAATTATGGATGCTGCAATATACATTCTAGTTTCTCCACCACATAGCTTTAAGATGAGTTTCATTAAGGTTGACAATATATTTTAAACATGAATTTCCATTGATTCTTAGGAATCTAGAGTCATCCATGAAAGATATAAATAAGTTTTGATTTGTAGACTAAAATTTAAATAAGTTAGTATTTCCAAAATAACTGAGAGAAAATAAAGAGCTTGAAAAGAAAGAAGTTGGAATGAGTCATCTCTGACTCTCGGACTAAAGATAATGTTGAAATAAAAATTAAAAGATAATTCAGTGATAGAAAATATTAAAGTAGTTGTTAGACACATTTACTGATCCAGGCATATATCAGTTGTAAATGCTCCAATGTGAATTGATACCCTAAAAAGAAAAGTATCAAGCTGATAATGAGTTTGAATCATGCCTGGAGCGTTGTAGACATATTGGTTTCAAAGATAACAATCCTTACAGGATATAAATTAATATAATTAAGAGGAAACAAAGTTTTTGAATGCTCTCTAGAAGAGACATTAAACATGACTGAAATAAAAAGAAGTAAATGAGACAAGGAAGAGATCTCAATAAGTTATGTTATGTATGAAATCAAATAGAACCGATAAGCAAATCAATGTCAAAGATATTTATGCATACAGAGTAGTAGTTGATATGATGAATGAAAAAGAGATTATGAAACAAAGTCTATTGAGAAATGTAAACAAAGAAATGATTGGCAAAGATATAAATTCTCATGAAAGAGAGAAGTATTTAAGCCAGTAGTTTATACAACAAAAGGTGTAAAACAAGCGAGATATAAATAAGTCATGAAGAGACATAAGTCTCATGTGGTAGATGTATTAGTTCATACAACAAAGATGTAAACAAAGTGAGATATAAATGAGTCGTCAAGAGAAATAAGTCTCATGTAGTAGATGTAACTATTTTTAAATTCGTGAATCTGACAATAAGAAAAACTCACTGAAAATGATAATCCTTCAAAGATAAAATCCAGGAAAGATAAATGATATCATAATAATGTTTCCATGAAATCTATATATTGATCATATTAAAATTCTTTTTCATGGGTATATTAAAATTTTCATATATGTTTGATCTTGATGGCACCATAATTAAAGTTTTATTTGAGAACGTTATCAATCTCTTACGTAATTGAAAGCTTTGATTTCATATAATAAGAAATAAAGTCATCATAGTAAATTTTTTAAAAAAAAGCATGAATGTTTAAGACAATTTTATGTAAGTAATTTGTATTTAAGTCCAAAAACGATATTTTCTATATCAAAAGAATATTATGGGACTAGTAGTCTAAATGCCCAATATATTATAATAAAAATCAAAATATTTTATTTCCTAAGCTCAATTTATAAAAGAGATATATTTGATCGAAAAGCATATGCTGAAGATACTTCTTCAAAGGGAAGAATGTGATAATGTGCATTGTCGCACTTTTTATTTATCATAGTTTTTATCCCACTGAGTTTATTTATAATAAGGTTTTAATGAGACAACAAAAACACACAAAAATGATAAATATTAAAAGGGAATATTTGAATTTGAATATTCATATCACTTCTCTTTGATGTCCATTATGCACGTAATACGATGTCTCTTTAAAAATCTTACCAAAAAATCCAATTGGGGGAAAACATGGTTAAAGAAAAAAATAGTGCAACACATAATTACTTCCCCTCATGTGTACAAATTTCAAGATCTTGAGATGATATAATTCGATAAGACGAACTAATTTCTTCAAATAGCATTAGGTGACACATTGTTGAATAAATCAGCAAAATTGTAACTTCAACAAACATGTATGACATGAGCATTACCATTCTTCTGCAGTGTATTGGTCTTGTTATTCTTTGGTCATTTTCGGTGATTATGTTGATCTCAAAGACTATAGAACATGGACAGACTTTTATATCTGGTTGCTACTAATTGGCTAATTGCTATGCAGTTAAAAAAATTAAAAAAGTTAGGCCGTCAAAGTATCTATCTTATTAAAACATAA
This sequence comes from Moricandia arvensis, assembly GCA_905132765.1. Lineage (NCBI taxonomy): Eukaryota > Viridiplantae > Streptophyta > Magnoliopsida > Brassicales > Brassicaceae > Moricandia > Moricandia arvensis. The sequence goes on along the minus strand of CAJHQP010002029.1, from coordinate 6,862 downwards.
ACATTACATTGGACCTAACCTTTTTTTATATCAGTATAAACACTCTATTAAGGCATATACTAACAAAACTGTGGACTTTGAGTTTATGGAGACAAAAGAGACGGCTGATTGCGAGCACCTTGTGTAACATTATCCGTTCTTGTGTTTTGAGTCCTTGGAACGTGTGTGATCTTGAAAGTAGCAAGGCTTCCTCGCATCCGTTGAATTTCTTCTAGGTATGTGCAATTGAATTGCTCTTAGCCCATGTTTTAAAATGTGGTATACTCGGCCGATTAACCGGAAGAAAAATCTTTGGCAGAGGTGAGTCGTTATTGATCTACTCAGTCAAAAACTCGGAAATGTTGAAACTCTCTTTGTAGCGTTAGTTTTTTTGTGAAATCTAATGTATTAATGATAGTTTTGTGGAATTTTGGAGTAAACTTGAATTTATAAAGACAAAATGATGAAAAAAATTTGAGTGACTGCGTAATTAGGTCTTGCAAAGGCTACATGAAGAAGATGAACGTGAAAAGACAATTTTACCCTTCGTTAAGATTAAAAAGAAAGATCACTTGCTTTATTTCATATTTAAACCTTCGACCATTCAATTTTTAAAACAGCATAAACCACTATACTTCGACCAACTTAATGATATTACTTACAAAATATATTATATAACTGAGATAAATATATAAAAAGCCATAAAGCTAAGGAAAAATTATTGTTGGTTACCTTAAGTATTTACCACCACATGGCTAATCATGCAACTAAACTAATGTATATCTATCTAAATGAAGTATATGTTTTGCATGGCAACATCTTTCAACTTAATGTTGTTATGTTATATAGTTAACATCACGAGCTTAATTTTATTAATCCAAAAGTGACGTGGACGTCAAAGATATTAACTAAGTTTAATTCTTCTGTTGATCAATTAAATCTTACCCATCCAGCCATAACTTAACTAAAATTTGACCCATCACAACAAAAGGGAAAACCAGAGAAAATAGTTAAATTACACTTTGGTGGATCGGTTTTAATTAATGAATGGGAAAACTAAATGAAGTTATCATCTCAGACGTCCACGTCACTTTTTGGATTAATGAAATTAAGCTTGTGATGTTAACTACATAACATCACTAAGTTGAGGGATGTTGCCATTCTAACATATACTTTGTGTAGCTAGATATACATTAGTTTACTCTACATGACTAGCCATGTAGTGGTCAATACTTCAGGTAGTCAACAATCATTTTTCCTTAAAATTAATCTCCGAATAATGGATTTGGCGCTAGGCCAACCCAACCGTACGCGTAGCGCCTAATGCACTTTCGAGCACTGCTCTTAGTTAATCCCATAATATTTGGGTGGGCCGCTAAGGCTTAGTAAGTAATAATTCGGCCTTCATGGGAAAAGCCGTTCTCATAATTTTTATGGATGTTTTTCTTCCTTTTCAATTTTTATTCCAAACTTTAAAAATGCAAACATAGGGAGTGTTAGTGGGAATTACATTTATGATGATTGTTAGAATTTAAAGACTCTAGTGTTATATGTTTACATATTCTCACTAAAATCTAGTGTTATTGGGATGATGAGTTTAGAATTTTATAGAAAATTCTTTGTTATTCAAAAAAAATAGATTTTAATGATTCCATAAATCTATTAAAGTTAAAATTTAATGATATTAAATATATATCCCTTAGATTCTTAAAATCATTATACTTTGGGGGTTATTGGGAAATGAATTGTGTAGATTTTGTGAATTTTAAGAGTTGATAGATTTTAAAAGTTATGTGGATTGTGAAAATATATATACCTTGATTTATAAAATTTGATCATAATGTTTTAGATTGGTATTAATTTTCATGAATTTTTATTACCTATTTTCTTAAATTCTTTTGTAAGTAAATATATAATTTAAATTTTGCTAAATCATATAGCATGATTTTTTGTTTTTTTTCAAAACATGTTTTGTTAAAAACAAAATAATGATATATACAAAATTATCTTAATATGATAAGTTGAATATTATATCAACAACTTCAATTATATTATGTTTATTTAGTCATTCAAATGTTTAATTTTTATTAATCAATGATAAAAAATAACTATAACTATACATATAAAAATGCATGTGTATAAAATGTTATGAATTATAGTTTTGAACGTATAGTATGGACTGAAAGTGCAACATATATTTGGTAAGAATAATTATTTTGTGTTCTATTTTTTATTACATAGATTTTGAAAATCTTAAAGATATATAATATATTTTGAAAGTTGATTCTTATGAGTAAAAATGAATATAATTCATCTCCAATGATAATAAATTTAGTTATAACTATAGAATCCATAATCACTAAACTTTTTGAATATTAAGGGATTTGAATAAATTCTGAAAATTCTTAAACCAATAAAAATGAATTCTATTAATTTTTTTGAAATCTATGAACCAACTACAATGAAATCTCAAAAGTTTCAAAGTTTATTAGACTTCTACCAATCTTATTAAATAATGCTGAAAGTGACATTGTTCTCCGAGAGTTCATAGGAATAGGTTCATAGAACCCATTACTAGAATAACTTCAAAATCAAAGAAAGTAAACTGAAATTAATAAAAAAGGATGCCAATAGGCACCAAATATGACGTAAGAAGCTCTCAACAACCAGCCATAGAGTACAGGGGAGCAGGTCACCCATGTCTCTATTTGCTTTGAGCTTCAAAGGACAAGAGATGGTGGAGCCATACCGGAGCTTTGTGAGATATGTATGATTGGTGTCTGCGGTCACGAGTCACGCTTACTGCTATTGCCAAGGCAGCTTTGTTTCCTTCCGTTAAAGCATAATCTAACCTCTAGACTCCAATACCGAAGAGATGTCTTTGGATAGGAAGAATGATCTCTGCTAGGTGGGGAAAAGGAATCTGGTTGGTGAGTACTTCTTTAACACCTTACGAGGATGCTTCAAATGGAATTTGTATGGTGTAAGGAGTGCATACTTTCAACAGCCCATAGCTCAGATATGTTCTGGATTGGATGTACGAGTAAGATCTTCTGTTGTGAACAATTGTCTTCCCTGTTTCATCCCTAAGAATCCAAGAAGATTTACTAAGAGAGTTGGCATCAATCCAAGAAGAGCCTACATTGCATTTCAGAAAACCAGCTAGGGGTTTTCTCCACATACAATTGTGGTCAGCATCCATACAAGAAGTGTCTACACACTGACGTATGTTGGAGGCTTTGATCCATGATGATGTTTCGCTATAAGCTTGCCTAGCAATCATGTAAGGTTATGTTATTGTGTTTTCAAATTCTAAACCATTCCTAGCCTTCCACAACTGCCATATGATCCATGGAAAACACTTCTAAGACTTTTTTCCAACGTAAGTTGTTAGCCACAGACATTAGATGCAGTAGATTGAGGAAAATTGATATTCCCGAGAAACCAGTTGCAGGTAGTGGAACCTATGAGACTTCCGATACTGCTTGAGCCTTTTCACAGACAAAAAGAACATGGCATATATTCTCTGCACTTCTTCCACAATGTGTACATTACCTCGAGTCTGCATTCTTTCTTTGACAGCCAGAGCTCTAGAAATGACCCTCCATAAAAAGTGTTTAGGTTTTGGTGGAGCCTTCACTTTCCATAGTTGCTTCTCTATCGGTGGCATGGCAGCTCGAGTAAAGTTTCCAGTAATTTAATATCCCACTTTTTTCGAGTACGTTCCACTCCTTGCATAACCCCATATCAAAGAGTCCTCTTGCTGCAAACACGGATTTAGTAGAAAAATTCTTTGGACATCATCAGCTGTGAAAGTCTCATTCAGTAGATCTCTATTCCATTTGTTCGTCCTAACAATGAAAGGTCAGAGACTTTGAGCGCAAGATTGATTCGACTGTCAGCTCTATACATAGGTGGCCATGGAGTTGAATCCAAGATCCACCTTTCAGCCGACATTAGAGCTAGCTCCGTTACCTATGTGTCTCACCAATCCTTGTGGGAAGAGACTCCTTTCATGTAAAATGCTCCGCTAAACAAAGAACGGTCGTGTGCTTACGTCACATTCCAGGAACCCACATTTGTTAAATATCTTCCATTGAGTACCTTAGCCAACAAGGAATCATGTTAACTGAAAATCCGCCATGCCTATTTACCAAGGAGGGCTTGGTTAAATCTACCAATGTCGTGAAAACCCATTCCTCCACTCTCCTTTGGCTTGCATAATTTTTGCCAAGCCACCAAAGGGATTTTCCGCTTCTTGTCACCACTTCTCCACCAATACTCCATAATTGCACTAGTGATCCTTTCACATATCTCCTCTGATAATTGGAACAATGACATGACATCGACCGTAAGCGCCAAAGCCACTGACTTTATCAAGACCTCTCTGGCTCCCATCGATAATGTCTTAGCATACCAACCTTGGAGCCTGCCTTCAAGTTTTTCTTTGATGAAGTTTAAGAGATCCTTCTTTGAACCCTTAAAACATTCAGGTAGTCCCATGTAGGATGCTTCCCCACCCTCTTTATCAATTCGCAGCACCTGTTTGACCTCGTCTTTTGTTTTGTCATCAATACCAGGTCCAAAGGTAATGGAAGGTTTGGCCTCGTTGATTAACTGTCCAGATGCATCACCATAGATTTTTAGACAGTGGATGAGTTCTTCACTTTCACTCGCATTCCTTGGCACAACAGAAGACTATCGTCCGTAACCAGCTGAACACCATGCAACTTCCTTTTAGATTCAGAACGTTTCAGAGTTCTTACAAGAGCCTCCGCACACAAGATGAATAGGAAGGTGAAAGAGAATCACCTTGGCGTATGCCCCTTTCTGGTTAGATAAACCCATGAGCTCGTCCATTGAGTAAGAAAGAGAATGACACTGAACTAATGCAAGCCATTATCCATCTCACATAGATTATGTCAAAACCCATTCTTTCTAATAAGACCTCCATATGTTCACTCCACACGATAATAAGCTTTTGACATGTCAGTTTTGACAGTCGTGTAGCTTTTTCCAATCTTCATTGGTTCTCATTCCATGGAAAAGCTCATGAGCTATGATTACATTATCAGTGATGAGTCTACCATAAAGGAAATATCCTTGTGTATCAGACACTAAGTCCGGCAAAACACCCCGAGTCTGTTGCATAAAAGTTTTGATATGATCTTGTATTGGACCGAACACAAACTTATGGACCGCATATCCTTCATCTCAGTAGGGTTAGGTACCTTACATACTTGGGTATGGTTCCAACCAGCTGGAAGTATTGCTGAATAAAGAAACCTATGACCTCTTGTACCACTTTCGGTCCCATTATATGCCAATAATTTTTGGTAGAAGAAACCTGTCAAGTCATCTTCTCCATGAGCACTACTTCCTTGTGATCCCAAAAACAACTTTTATAATTTCTTCATAAGAGATTTCTTTTGTCAGCTTTGTATTCATCTCGCTTGTTACTTTCGCATTAAAACCTTCAAAGAGTGTCTCCAAGTCTGATGGATTAGAGCTCATAATCAGCTCACTAAAATAGTCAACTGCGATGCTCCCTTTTGATCATTCTGCAAAATGCTTTGTCCCAAAAATGTCCTTCAACATCAGGATTTTGTTTCGAATCCTCTTTTCTTTCAAAACGTTATGAAAGTAGGTAGTGTTTCTATCACCCTCTCTGAACCATTCCTCACGACTTCGTTGTCTCCAAAAAAACTCGTCATCGAGATGAGCTTTGGCTAGTTCTTGTTTGAGGCGTCTCAGAACTCCAAAACAAGATATTGTTTGGCAATTTCCCATTCCAGCTGTAAGTGATCAATCTTAGCTTTGGAGTTCATGTTTTTCTCTTTCTTCAGTCTAGCCAACTCGGTTCTGCACTGAGAAACCCTATCCAGAATACTCTTCATCTTCTCCACACCAGCCTCTTTTAATCTCATCCTCAACTCCACTCATCCCAACCATTAACTTATCAAATTAAAAGCTTCCTTTAGCTCGGAGATCATTTTCAAACGAAAATTTTGATGCGTAAAGGTCTGTGATCAGAAAACCACATTGTCATATACTCTGTCAGTGATCTCAGAAATAGTCGGAACCATTCGTCGTCCCAAAACTTCTGTCTAGTCTACATTGGATTTTTCTCTTGTAACTCCTCCCAGCTTCTCTCGATTATGCATCAGTTCATTGAAGTCTCCTACCAATATTGGACAACTTATCCCACATCTCAAGTCTCCTCCATCTGACAGGATTTCCATAGATGCAAGACATTAAAAATTCCATAGAGTCAATCTTAACTTTGATGTCTATATTTTTATCACTGTAAATAATCTCCACCTCATAACTATTTTCCACATTAAATCTAAGCCTCCACTTCTACCAATAGGCTCAACCGTATGTATTTTACCGTAACTCAAACTAGATTTAATAACATCAATGTAAGAAATTTTTGCTTCGTCTCCACAAGAAACATAACATCCGGAAAATGCTGACGACGTATATCCCGGATTTGTTGAACTGTCTTGGTGCTTCCAGCTGAGAATGCTCATTGGGTAAGTAGAGACTTCAACACGGAAGCCAACATTGAAAACACTTCTTCCTCAGCTTCTCATACTCATAAACGATCATAACCCACCACCACCAGGTAAATTCAAACCTTTTCATCACATGCAGGTTTATTAATGTCAAACAGGATCTCGAGGATGATGAAACTTGCAATCATCACATGAAGGTTTTTCTTTAAAAAAATCTTATCTCTTTTTTGCTAATGTCAAAACTCTTCAACTTTTAAAATCAACAAATTCTATAGAAATCTAACTCCACTATTAGTTCTTTTTTTTCCTCACCTTAAACATAGTGTAATGTGTGAAACAGTAACCATAACAAATGAACAACACCC